>CABFPE010000040.1:1065992-1088819 GCA_900660155.1 Hofstenia miamia | reverse complement strand
TTATATATATATATATATATATATATATATATCTGAAATACAAAGAACCATATTTATTGAGGTTAGATTCATTGTTAGAGGACTTAAAATTAAATACGCTGACGTATCTACTTACTGAAATAGAATAAGATATTAACGCAATTAAAACACTAATTTTGTCCTAATTATTAAATTGCAATATATTCTTTTTCAAATTATACTTTAAAGGCAGTTACAATTATTAAAAAAAATCTTTTACGTATTTTACTAATTGGTTGCTTACATTGATGTCTTCGACCAATGTAAATACAGTTAAACAATCTCAAAAAATTATCATCTTCGTTTTGCAGCAATATGGTATTATTCAAGGCATATTGCTAAAAATTGCTAAATAAACTTTCTGGGTCAAAATCTGTAACCAATTCATTTTATCAGCGTTTATTCTAGTTTAGTAAGTACACTGTATACAATCCTTTGCACAAATGTTTGTTTTGGGGTCGAAATATAATTTTTGTACTTAATACATATAAAAATACATAAAACAACAAAACGAATATCTACTATGCTATAGTAACACTTTTATCTAGTTCCAGTCGATAAGGATTCTTTTAAGCAGATCTTTCAAATTGGTAACAAAACTTTCTTTAAACTTATACCTTTCCAACCATACTTTCGAAAAAATTTAACCCTCAATTAGTAAAATTTATATTTTCAACTTTCAGCAAACCTTTTGTAAAAGTATGAATATTAATATTTTATAAAATATAATAAGTTGCTTGGAGGTCCTGGAAGGACTTTTTGCTTTTATTCATTCCAAAAATTTTGAATCGGATTTTGACTAAATATTTGAAAAAACCTAAGGATAACTTAAGCACCAATATTTCATTATTTAAAGACACAGAGTACATATTATGAAGTTTTAACAAGACCATAATTGAATCTTGTATATGTTTGCAATAATTCTATTTTCTATCGTATGTGTTTTATACAAGCATTTTACATCAAGTTTATACATTCCATATTGATTTCTATAGTGAAGTAGAGGTCCATTACATTCACGTGAGATTATCTCATTGATAAATACATTTGAATATTTTATTTCAAACCACGAATATTTAGTTAAAATCAATTGCGATTTAAATACTGTTCGTATTTTCTAATCAAATGAAGAAAAAAGTCATTTTGAACAAACTTTGACAACCCCAATTTTGAAATATGCATCAAACGGAAATGTTCTCCGTATAGGGACTAATATGCATATAATATTATTTATATATTTCTCTAAAAATTAATTATTCAGAAAAAATGTCTTTCGACGACATAGCTTTCATACCTGCGTTGTATCAACCATTTTCTATCCATTGTTCTGCAGTGTCATTTAATTTCTTAAAATTTGAGAACAATTCGTGTTCTGTAAAGTTAAACAAAGTAAAGATACATGGAATTGTTTGCAAAAATAGATTTCTATTCTATTGATTGTTACTTTGTGACATTTTAATTTACAATGCATTTAATGCATATTAAAAGTAAACGCTATTAATATTATATGATTTTTAATTACAAAAAAATCCATTATCTCCTTCTTCATTTTAGACGATGCAATCTAAAATATTAATCCAATTATATTGCGTGGCTATTATTTTATCAAATCAACCATTTCGCTAGCTTATCGTGAATAATGTCTTCCACCTCAATTCAACCCACAACCTTTCTTAATTATCAAAATTACATTTGAACAAAACTATTTTACTTATTTTGTAAAATTCAGTATACACACAACGCCTTGTGTAGGGACAATTCAAATATCTGTGCAATTAATAAGCGCATAGGGGGAGTAGATGTAGTGATGTACGGGTAAAGCTACTTTAATACCCCGTCCGCCCGTAAAAAATTACTTTTTTGTCCGTGCCCAACTGTACGCGAATTGAATATCTGCACTCGCCTATGCCCAAGAAGGTAATTTTGTTTGGTGCTCTTTAGTAAGACATTTTAATAAAATTTCGAAATTATTTACATTCATTATATGTTAATTTTTGCAACATTGTACTAAAAATTTATAGCTTTGAAAAAATCATATTTAAAATGTAATTTTTTAATAAATTTTTTTCAAATACATTTAGTATTTTAGTAAATCCTCTTGAAATCATTAAAATTTCAAAATTTCGATTTTACTGATAGGGTCATTATTCATGGAATGAGCGTGAGTTTGTGTAATAGGCTTTCCAGGCAAGTATAAGTGCTAGAGTTTCTGAGAATATTCGAATATTCGTGGCACCAAACTATTTGAATGCTATTATATTATTCGAATATTCGTCTATAAATAGCTACCTCTTTTTGATGCCAATTTCTGAGCTCTGTTGATGCTAATTTTTGCTGATTCTTTGACGAAGACAATAATCATTAATGAAATCTCATTTCATTTAGAATGAAAGCAAATTTCATTAATGATTGTGGTCTCAATTAGAGATAACCGCCGCGCAGAGAAAAAAACTTCATCGTTTTTTTTACCGCAACGAAGTCGATTTTTAAATTTGTAAGAAAAGATAAATAATTCTGAATTGTTTTTAAGGTTATGGATCATCCGTAGAGAAGATTAAAGGCAGTTTCATAAGTATTCTGTCAATTTGTCGATTTTTATTGGATTAGTATCCAATTTTCCATGAAATATAATTATAATTCTACCGGTAACCACCGCAATGCACAGTAGGCCAGAGATGCTATGTTGCGGGCAAAAATAGTAAGAAGGTTAAAAAGTGCGAAATTATTATAAATTGAGTTTATATAGACTATATAAAAAATGTTTATATGTTGAAAATAACATAACATATATGGGTATAGTAAAAAAATGAGATCATCCTACATAACAAAAATGAAAGTTCTGCTTAATACAATCCATGTATTCAAATTAATCTATGTCATATATTGATTTGCTACATAAAGATGTGTAAAAAACAAAATAAAAAAAGCAAAAAACATAAGCTAAACTAATATAATACATTATATATATATATATATATATATATATATATGTAATGATATAATGATTCCTGAATCATTTAACATTCAAGTTTTCTATCAAATAACACCAATTATGGTTCTAACGAAATTATCTCTAATGGAGGTAGCTCCGTTGATTTGCTTAATTTAGGTTTTCTCATTGAACTAATATAAGGGTCAGAAGAACAGAGAAGTCGTCTCATCAAATCCTCATTAGTCTTCTTTCGGGAACAGTTTCTGGTAAGTGCTTCCCGGAATTTCTTGAATTCTTTATTTTTTGCTTCTTGTGCTTCTTCTGAAAATAATCCTATTGGAATGCTGAAACTTTGAATTATCATTAAACCATGAATCAAAATTATGTGTAAACTTTGAGGCATATAGTTACAATTAGCCTATATTTAGACAGGTAAATATTGACAGTTTCCACGCATAAATCTTTAAAAGTTAAGATATTTATCTTTCTTCTACAAGCATAGCACACAGTATCGCATGAATATCTTCAATCAATTTCATGTTCACACTTAAGATCTCAAATGTCTCGGTAGAATTTTTTCTTGCTGTGTTTTCATCATTTGAAATACATGAACCAGTTGCTTTCGGCATATCAATAACCAAACCAAGATCACTTTTGAATTTTTGTTAAATGTTTACCTTTATTTGCTTAACTGCTTCTTTCTCATCAGGAGACCTTGCTTGCCACTTTTGAGTTGGAATTTTGTAAGCTATATGAAGTAAACACTCCAAGCATGTAGTGTGGACAAACCAAATCGTATTCCTTGAATATCAACATTACGATTTCTGGTGATATTTACATTATTCATCTGAATTGGAGAAGCCCGCATAAGATGCAGCATTGCATTGAGTTTGAAACTTTTGAAAGACATGAGGAACTTTACCATCAATCATAGTTAGACAATATTATGTAAACATCTCTAATACTTGTTGGCTGCAACTCATCTTCCTTTGATGTCAAGTATTTTTTTCGCTGAATTAATTATTTAGTTTTTTTTGCATACTGGAACCTTATGGGACGGCAGAATGATGTAAAAGATGACTTTGAGTTTTTCCAAAGAGTTATATTATCATTTTGATCTTTAATACCAACCAATTGAAGAGGTATTAGTGAATAATGATATCCCTGTTAGGTTCATCGGGTGATACTTGCTTGTAAATATTAAGTGCACTTGTGCCATCAAATCCTACTTTGATATGTGCCGTTACATTTGTATGCCTATCTCCACGAACTATATTAATGCTCTTGAGTATTTTGACCTCGTAAAAACGAGTACTTTTCATGAAATACAATACTACCACCTTTGCAGGGGCAATTTGATGCAAAAACTATGAAAGAATTTTGATTTTGAGGTAAGAGAAGAGTCTAAAAATACTTTACTTATTCCTTTTGCTAAAAATTGTAGGAGTATTTGTAATACAACGTGCGTAGAAGCACGCGTATTTTTTAACATGGCGAAGAACATGACCTATAAATAATATGCTGATAGACATACTCATTGAAAAACATCATTATGACACAGTACTGACATTAACATTTTAGTAGAAAATGATTAAGCACACATACATCCTGCCTTCGTGGAAGTCTGATGCCAACTAATTGGCGGTTAAATGTACAGGTTATTATCTGTGCTACAGCAGCATACCTTCAATTTTTGTTTTAAAGTTTTCATTATATTACTGTAAAAGGCATTCCATTCTGCTGGTATTAATATTTTATATACCATATTGTATGCTCACCTTTCTAATAATGTGGTATGGTTTTAGCATCAAAAGTTGTACGGAAAATGAATATTCGAATATTTTTTAATGAATACTGTTCTTAATACTCTCAGAAACCATAGTAAGTCACCTAATATGTCACCAATGCTCCAATCACCCCTAACCAATCTCAACTGAAACACTAATTCATGCCATTTTAAAATTAACAACAAAATTTGGGCTTTAATAGTGTAAGAAAAATTCGCTTAGGGCAGCTTGTGCTTTCTCGGTTTTTCCACTTAGGCTATGGTGTTGGCGTTCTTTTAAATTATGGATTAATTGTGAGTTTTTGTGCCAGATTCAATTATTCTTTTGAGAATGCCAATTGTGCATAGTATGTCCTATTAGATATTTTGCATCTATCCAATTTCCTGTGACGCTGCCCCTAAAAAGAGCTCCATTGAATTACATGGTATATAAAATATGTGAAAAATCGAATTAAGCATAATAATTTTAGCATGTTTAAGAATTTATTAGAAGTTTGAAAACATTGATATTTACAGTTTATGCTAGGCATAGATTAAATTTTGGCAAATGCAGTCTACGTGGCTTATAAGAATGTCGACTTTAAAATTTGACTGGGAATGAGGAGTAAAATGTCTATATAAATATAAATAATTCTATTGCGCATTGCCCCAATATAGATCGCGCATGTGTATGTAATCTAATTTTATTTTTTGTCAAAAACTCTAATACTGTTGAAATATTTTCACAAAATTTACTGTTTTTACATGTAACTCGATAGAAATTGCAAATATCCGGAACCTCAACATTATTAATTAAGCATTTAAATAATATACAATCAATTGGAAGTAATCAGGCATTAAAGCATGGAAGCGATATTCCCTCGAATGCTTAGACAAAGGGCACCGCCCGTTTGCTAACAACTACTTTTAATTCCTTCGTTCATTAAAGAGTAATTAGTTATAACACGTACTTTGAAAAGTTTACCCTTTGTGGCAATGTTTTTCATTTTGCATATTAAAGAAAACTTTGAAATTGAAGCTCATTTACGCAATTTAATTAGTTTTTTTACTTACACTTGTATCTTGTGAAGTTTGAAGACGTTAATTAATGGGTAGATAATTACGCAAAATACTTACCTCTGCGATTCTTCAATTAATTAATGTCAAAAAAATATATAATAATTGTCAAAACAGCATTGCAATAAAGTGTTTATTTAACAGACTTCCCAATCTATGCAATTGATTTTTTAAACATATTTTCAATATATGATGCAGTACAAAATATGTGAAAACATATATCAGAAATGAAGAACACTTTGAAGATTTTCTTTATTAACCCTCTTCTGCATGCCGTTTCCGTATGGCAACAAAGCAATAGAATTAAATCTTTTAGAAAATAAAGATTTTTTAGTGGTTTCTATTATTTTATTTATTAGCAACATAGCCCATGGAAGTGAAGCTAACTTAAACTTAAAACTTCTTGCAAATTCCATACTAATGCTTGAAAGCAAATTTTAAGTGATGTTAAAAATTCAAAATAATTTCGGTTGGTTTTTCAATGTTTAACCTTAAACAGCCTAGCGTCCGTTTTAAATGACAAACGGTTTTTCCACATTTACAAAAAAACTTCTCCAAGCTTATTTCCAAATTTGACATTCTTGGGGCATGGTTAGGTCTATTGGGGAACATACATTAATGCAATGTTGAAAATTTCTATTAAAGCTTTTTGCTGTGGCGGAAACTGTTGAATAAATTAACAAGCTTTCTTAGAAATTTTCGAATTTTTGAAAAAGATTTAAATTCTCTCCATACTTAGTGTTAAGGTATTTAGAAGATTTTGAGCTCCTGGAGGCAACAAAGAACTTTAACTGTTTCTTAATGTGTGCAAAGGTATTCCAAACCCATTGAGGTAGGCCGCGGGCAAAGTCAAAGGTCGCGGATTTGAGTGAAAAAGAAAGAGGAGACTTTCCTCTATCATGTGATGCTTTTAGAGTGAACACACTATTAATAGTTTTTGAGGTATAAGCGTTTAAAATTTTTAATAGGATCATGAAAATTTTTTAAAAACCCCCCAGGCTGTTTAAGGTTAAATTTGGTACAATTTTGATTGAAACTTTGATTGCAAATCAATTTTTTTATATACTAGGAAAAGATTTTTTTAGTTTTTTGTTTCCCATGCAATGTATTAAATTGCAGTGAAAACCACTACTTTTTGTTGAAAGCAAAATGAATCAATCTATTTGTTCCACTGTTACACTTTAAATGGGCAACCTAAAGTTTTTCCTGATTTTATGAACACTTAAAATTTGCGTTCAAGCATTAGCATGAAATTTGCAAAAACTTGCAAGTACTTTAAAGTTTAATTGGCTTCAAATCCATGCGAGTAGACAATTGCTACAAAGTGAATCTTTATAATTATGTCATGAAAATTGTGTTTATGTACTTTGAGAACTCTAAAATAGACTCATTTTATATATGCATTTGTCACGTGGTTTGGTCATTTGATCAGTTGTAATCAGTATTCATGCAAATACTTCTTACGCTTGCCCTAAGCATACGTAATAGTTGAAATTATATTCACGCACAACTTCCTTCTGTTTGGGTTCAAGTGGTGTACTAATAGAAGGAATAATTGCTTGAATGAATAATTCAATTAACTGGAACCTTGTGTTTCTCTTCAATTCATAGGTGATTGATAGCAATCAATTTTCTGTGGATAGCAAATTCTATTTGGCATTAAATTGCAATGATATTGTTGATCCGTATTCAATTGTTTTCTGGAACATTCAGATTATAGGAAGTACATTTAAAAGTGATATCATGAAATTCATTATTTTTGTGCATATCTTTATCTATCTATCTATCTATCTATCTATCTATCTATCTATTTATCTATCTATCTATCTATATATATATATATATATATATATACCAAATTTCTATTTTTGGCATTACTTCCACAGAGTATTCACTAGAACTTAGACATATTTAAGTAGTATACGTAGAATACAGAGACACCATTTGACAACATTTCAAGTATTTATGTTTGAAAATGCGGTCATGCGGAAGATTATAAATTTAGCCAGAATAATTCATTTTATCCAAAAAAATTTTTACATTGCATATTTGGAATAGAGCTCTAATTTATCATGTATGAGTTTCAGGTTTCTATAAAATTTTTTTGGACACGTATCCAGCGCCATCTACAATAGTATCTAACACCCGTATAGATTTTTTTGTATCCAGCACTTTGTAGACATTTTAAAATTTTGTATCCAAAGCCCGTATATATATATATATATATGAAGGGTGTGCAATAAGTTTTTGGACACAAGNCTAACACCCGTATAGATTTTTTTGTATCCAGCACTTTGTAGACATTTTAAAATTTTGTATCCAAAGCCCGTATATATATATATATATATATATATATATATTCTTTATATATTCCTACAACTCGATGCATAGTCGAATGAGCAATTTTGAGCATACAGTTAAGCTTGAAAATTCTTTCTGGAAAACTAACTTGACGACGTCTGTTACAGAATCTGTTGATTAAATAGAATAATTGTAGAAAACATATTAAGGGCTTAAATTTTGGTTATTAAAAAACAGATTTCACCCATCTGAGTGGAACTCCTAATGTGGAGTTTTCGAAATATTTTAGCGCTTGACACACTGTCCATGTTATTTTAAGTAGTGGATCTAAAATTTGCAAGCCCAAGAAAGTTTGAATTTTACAATACTATACAAAACTTACAGGTAAGACTTCGATCGAACCGAATTGGGTTTTGAAAATGGTTCCTTTTGGATTTTGAAGCTAAAACAAGTATGCTATTGGTCTTGAATACGAAATCCTGGCTAAGATAATGTTAGGCAGTAAAATATTTAATCATTATTTTTTCAAAAAAACCTCACTCGAAAAAATTCGAAGACGAATATTGCGATAATGACGTCTGTTGTCCTACTATCAGTTTCTTAGAATAAAATATAGCATTACGAACTCAATTGTAACATAATCACAATAATCCAAGATTTGAATACTAAGCGGTGAGGATTAGCTAAGACTACAACAATTTTTTCAGTTTTACAATTAAAATTACATACTCAATAATAGAGGCAATGTGTAGAAATATCAAACATTCTCTGAAATAATAAATTATATTTCATGTTCAGTCGTTCATTCTCATATCTTTTTTAATTTACCTTACTTATAATAAATATAGCACTTGTAAAATGTCATTGCTGCATTGCTTATTGTAAATAAGAACCTCTTTTAAAAAAGCTTTTCAAGTACGAGTTTTCTATTATGCTTAACACGAAAATTGTAAATACAAATGTCTTGAGATACATTAAGCTATTTTATATTTTAAAAGCAAGTGTGGGCAATGAGCAGTAAGTGGAAACACGTTGAGCTTTTTTCTTTTATATGTAATGCCTCTGACATTATAAATTTTAAAAATATTATTCTTAGGCCATCATTATGCTAACATTAAAATTGATTAACCAATCATAACGTTTTTTAATTTGAAATTATCAAATTTACTGCATCTTGCAAAATAGAAATTTTATAATCTATTATACAAAACGACTATTACATCTAATGTGTTCTCTATAAAATAATATATATAATGGCCACTAGCAAAATCCGTTACTAATTGCAGATGAATTCGAATTATTGGTTATAAATTAATTATAATTTAAGGTACAACGCACATCTTGTGCTATTTTTTAAAAATCATCATTTAATTCATCTGCAATGCTGTAGGCCAACTTGCATTCATTCAAAAAGCAAGGAACAAAATTTGAAACTGATAACAGTATTCTTTTTCTTCTTCAGTCTTAGTGACCACTACATGTCAATGGACATTCACTAACTCTTCCAATTCCAAACAATTTTTTGATATTTATTAATTTTAGTATATATTGAAAAAAGATACATATTTTACAATTGCATTACCTAATTGATATCTTAAGTTAATCTCGACTGCTTAAGGTACCAAATAAATAGGAAAATCGTCTTTAGATTTAAATCCAATATCAATATAACTTAAGATTGTCCGTAATTGGAAAGAGAGAATTGGCATGCACTGGAAGATTTTAAAACTTGATTAACAACAAAATCTGCCTTGTCACGTTAAATATACTAATGTTAGTGCTCAATGTCCTTATTCAAAGCGTGTGTTTGGATTGAAATAAATTTAACTAAAGTTGTCTAGAGCTCAATCATACTGACTGAGAGCGACCGCTTAAATTTATTTGAAACATAAATTGATTATGCTGCAGTCGCAATACAATATGTCTCAGTTTCCTTTACTTCTATTAGAATTTTCCAAGTCCTGTCCCAATAAATTTTCTGTTCCCATGGTCCTAGGTGGCAAAAACGCTCAAAAACGATTAGTAGTATTTTGATATCCATGCTCCCAGTTTCTTCAGCATCCTGCCAGTCCCATGTTCATCTCAGACCCATAGAAACACTTGGGTCTATGCGGCCAACACAACTAACCAGAATCACGTATGCGTTTACTTGAACCTGTTGTCACTATCAGGATCAGAGACAAAACTTTGGCAGGTCGACCCATGGGGCAAGGTGGGGCGGGACAAGTCGGGAGAGGGGTTGGGGCAAGATTTTTCTAAAGTGGGTACCAATGGGGCAAAAATGGGATAAAAACACTTTTGATTTGAGAAAAAGTGAACTAAATAACTGCGAATTGTAGAGATTGTAAAAGTAATTTCTTACATCAGAGTTCCCTACTTGATAAAATTTTGAATGACTTGGAATATACATGTATTGTTGTTAGATTCTTATTGGCAGTAATAGTAGAGATAGCATTTGAAAAAATGATTCTGTATTTTCTAAGCAGGAAGGATTCAAAATATTTGGCATGGTGTGTGGTGCAGTGCTTTGAAATTTTTTAGCAGAATGTCTCACTATAGCAATTTGGGGGCCAGAACTTAAAACGTACGGCAATATGCAGGATGTGTCAACACGCGGAAATGAGGCAGGGCACGAAGTCTGAGGGGTGGGGCAGGGCAGATTACAAGAATATGCCCTACTCCCATCTCTGATCAGGATTGCTCCACGTTTAAAAATTAACTTTTCCAGCAATTTTAATCAGGATGTAATATTTAAAAGCACTTGGGATTAATAGCTTGTTCTTTTCTTGTCGGAGCTGGTAAGTTCTTTAAATTTGGCTAACCCTAATTCTATAGAAATTTCTCATGTTTGAAATGTCTACCAATTAGTAGAAGCGATATATATATATATATATAATAATTTGGAAAGTTGCAGAGGTTCGAGCAGCTTTATGAAGAAATGAAACAAAGAGGAATCTATTATTTGTTGAGAGATTGTATCAAGATAAAATGTCAGAATCTGATTTCATGCACTTTAAGAGTGTTAGTAAACGTTTGTTAAAGAGTATGCAATTATTTCAACATTAAGAATCATATTTCATTATATGGAAAGGTACAAATGGTGTTTTGCAATATGATGCATGCTATGATATAATTAATATTATAAATTTTTTATGCAACTATGTCGCTTAAAAAGGAAGTAGTTCAGTTTGATTGCAAAAGCTAATTATTGCACCATTCTAATTCCTTTGCTTTTATGCGCACAGAACTCATGGGTTTTGAATGGCATCATTTTTCTATGGCGTACTCATACTCACTGGACCCACTAAAAAAACTTTAGAGAAGCTCATGAGGCCCCATAGAATGCAAATAATATTGAAATTAACAATGAAATTAAGATAATCACTTAAGAATATTATAATGCTCCAAATATATGAGAAGGAGCAAAAATGTTATTCTTGCTGCTGAACATATTGCTTGTCTCCTTCACGACTTTGTGCAAATAGGGAATTTTACTTTCTAAGTAAACCTGTGTTTTTTTTATTAACTGTCTGTTGATCACCACGTTGGACAATATTTCTAAACAATTTCATTTCAATGAAGGAAAAGTTCATGTGATTAATAGATAATACCTAATGAATTCCAGACTATACGATACATTTCTAATAATGTGTTACATCTGAGTTGGTTTAAGACGTATTGGTCAGTCAGAGTTGACTAGGCAAGCAGTCACTTATATTGGTTGAATAGTTTGAAAATATTGCCTAATTCTGTACATTTTGAATTTAATTGTCCACATATATTGTCTTAATATGCCTTACTTTAGTTACTTTACAATTTTTAGGAGATTATTCGGTACTTAAAAAATGTATTTTACGAATCACGTTTGAATATTTATAAATATTTCATTTGTAATGGAAATATATAACATTAAACAACTCTACATTTAAATGTCTGAATATATTTCATTTTACGAATTTCAATTTCTTAATGAAAATTGAATTCTCACTTTGTGGATATTTTATTTTGTTGGGAATTTTTCCCACCTTTAAGAATAACCCTGAATATCACGTCATTTAATAATCAATTTTGTAATGTAGTCGGAAAAATGAAAAATACATTTCATTTTAAAAATATTACCACCATTCTATTAAACGCGTGCAATGCAACTCGCATTTACCTATATGTTTTGTGCTCTTCACATGCACATAGAATATCTTCATTGTTCTGGATTCAATTTTTACAACACAAGTTCGAATGACTCACACACTACAATTCCCATAATTAGTTGCACTAAACATAGACAGTGTCATCTTCAAAAGATTGTTCTTGATCTTAGATATTGTCTAAACGGAAAATGTCATGACGCTTTTGATTACTATTATCATTATGTTGACGCACATGGAGGAATTTATATCATTTTACTGAAAGTGTTTTTAGCAAGTAACTTACTAATCGGTGTTTGTGGGGCAGCAATATTTTACTTTAGTAGTGCCTTCAAATAATAAATATATAATTTCTTTCATTTGCTTTGTATTTATATTGTCATAACATTTAAATAATAACACGATGCTGACATTAAAATCAAAACACAATTAGATATCCATATGCAATTATAAAATTTATTTGAGGATTTTTGGAGTCTCAATTATAATACAATTTTTGATTTGTATATTCAATAATTTATTTAGGCCATAAACTTAATTTCTTGATATTTCCTAAAGCATTGTTTCTTCTGTGAATATGACATCAAAATCGTTTTTAGCAATATCAAATTGACCAGAAACGCCAAAAAATGTACAAATTAAGAAAAAAACATTTTTGTCACACAGGTAATCAAAATAATAATAAATCTGGTGTAATCTAGAGTGCAATGATCATCGGATAATAAACAAATTTCAGATAACAAATCCAGTGCAAACAATATTATGGTTATCCGAAATTCAAATGTTTTTCTAAGAAATGCAAGGTTTTTACTTACATCGTCGCCATTCTTTTTTTGTCAATTACCTCGAATGCCAGCGCAGAAGGCATTCCGACTATTAAGCTTGTTTTAATTCAGCCAAATCTTTTATTCCTTCTAATATTCTTCCTTTCAATACCTAAGTTGAGTTTAAGGCTAATTTACGTGATCTTGCATTCTATTTACAAAGTCGCTCTCTTTGACAGCTCACATATCTTCTAAGATTAAGAAATTCACATTTACTTTCTATGTATTAAATTGATTCGAAATATTGGAAGCTACAAAGTTAAACTTCTAAGCCTCAATTTATTCCCAATAACTCTACTATTTCAATTTTATTTTTAATATATTTAAAAAGAACGTCTAACAAACCATTTGGATCTCAATGCTGCTAAAGATTGCGTTCTAAAAAATTAAATCTTTTTCAAGTAACACGGTTGCAGAAATATAAGACTTTATTGACATCAACACAAATATTAATTTATTCGATAACTACAACGGTGACAAAAGGAATCTGTTGGCTTTTTGAAGACTATCTCAATTCAATTTTCAATACTAATATTAGATGTACATGTTATTTTGTCATCGAGCATTTCATTCTTCAACAAAAGATTTTGTTTACTGTTACTAAATCTTAGACCTGTATTAAGGTAATAAATCTATTTAATAATAATAATAATAATAATAATAATAATATTTTCTCAAATCGTCCATCTCAAATTTCTCAATTCATCATACAAATTTATATCCTTTAAATCATATTGTCTGTTTACTTTCTATTATATTTTTCAATACTGGTCTCATAATCAAACTTCTGCAAATAAAATTGATCGTGGTCTCCAGTAAATATTTCCTTCTCAAAATTCTTACCTACGTCTACTTTATTCTACCTCCTTCCACTATCCTCAGTGTGTGGAAATAGATCCTCGTCAAATCTTTCGTTTTATCTTTTCAGAATTCACAAATGTATTTCCACTGCCAATTTCTTTTATAGAATGAATTTTGCTAATTTTATACTCCAACATTTATATATACTTGCAAATCTATGGTCTCATCCTTCCTGTTTTAAGCTACAGCTCTCATCTTATTTCCAAATATATATATATATATATATGTGTGTATAAATATAGAATATACCTTAAATGCAGCTCCTTTCCTTTGTGTAATGTTTTTCTTCTCATTCATCTAACTAAACAATTCTGTTTTGCATTCCTTCCTCTTCTTCTACAATTATGTCTGACCGGTTTACTGCTACAATCACCTTGCTAGTTACACATTATCTTACTCTTCAAAATTCTCAGTAAATCATTATGGCGTTTGTTCATACCACTTCTCTTTTGCTTCTAGTCCATGCTTTTACTCAAACGTAGCTACCATACGTTTTACATTGTCATGACTGAACATAGAATCATTTTGTGCTAACTTCTATTACTGCTTCGTGCTTCTTTGCCTAAATCAAAATGCCTAAACTTATTTAGTCATAATTATACCTGAATTCTGACAACATTTGTCAATAAAAAACATGAAGCAACCTTTAAATATTATCACCTTACTTTATGATAAAATGTCTTCACTATCACTTATTTGAAATGAAGCATTTGTTAGGAATAGGTATAAACAGAATACATAAAATCGATTTTAACTTCTGCGTTTATTATTATTCAATTTAAAATTTGATTTATAAGTGACTAACCCTTTAGATTTCAAAATAATTCCTTATATGCCGGGAGGTTAGCAATGTTGAAAATTCAAATTGTTAAATCTTCGCATTTTAGTGAGGGAAAGCTCATGCTGATCTTTTTCATAAATGATTTTATATAGAGAGATTATCGATTTATAAAACTTAACATCCATCCAACATAATGATAGTAGGGGACGTCTTGCAATGGTCTTCTGACGTCATGAGTGCGCATTTAAAGTCATTTTTAAAGGCCTTGAAGCTTAAGATTGAGGTCGTTCTGAGGCCATTTAAAGTTGAAGTGAATATGTAATTTTCCCACGATTAAAACATTAACAATAGAGTATATTTCATTAATACTTTAGAAAAACTAACTTTTATATTTTTGGAGTTTGAACATTGTAGTCCAAGTTATTAACCTAATAAAATGCAAATATATTATCATTCATACGATAAAAAAGACAATCTACTAAAACAGAGGCGTAGCCAAAGAGATTATTGTCCCCCACCCCTCCCTAAAATATAATTTTCAGAAATTTTCATTGAAAAATACTTGTAATTGTATACCTTTTACTCCTAATGCTCAAAGATCAATTCATGTTTTCCTAAAAATCAATGCCGTGGTGATATAAAAATTGTGAAATATTAATAGAATTTAAAATATTATTGTCTGTGGTTTGTCAATAGGATTCAACTGCAATCTGTAGTAGTAACTGTTCAGTTTGAGTTTATTAAGGGGTGCTATACTGGAGATTTTTATCCAAATTGGTATTCCTAGCATAGAAGACAAGAACAAGTTTTGAAGAAAATCCTTTGTGTAGAACACAAAATCCTGCTAAAAGTTTAATAAAAATCATCAGTATAGAATCGCCTTAACATACACATACTGTATATATAAGGCAAAAAAAATTGCTAAAATAGTAACCAAAGACAATTT
Organism: Hofstenia miamia; assembly: GCA_900660155.1. Lineage (NCBI taxonomy): Eukaryota > Metazoa > Xenacoelomorpha > Acoela > Hofsteniidae > Hofstenia > Hofstenia miamia. The sequence continues at coordinate 1,073,169 of CABFPE010000040.1, read as the reverse complement.
GTGGCAGCAATGCTATAATTGGGAGATATTATGTCCTTTCCTATTGCTGGAAAAAGAAAATTTTAAATTTCTAACGGATTTGAAAGACTAAATATTTGAAAATGGGCCAACCATAGCTGACGGGAGACATGATGACTTGTCCAAAATTGACGTCTTGTGATTGAGCCCAACCGCTCCAACTGAATAACGGAAAACATAAGTGTTCTAGCCAGCCTTAATAATGGTTGTATAGGTTAGGATTATTGTAAAATTGAAAATTAAATATTTTTCGATTACATGCATAGTGCAATAATATTTAAATTAAGGGTAATTTATAAGACTTAGATCTCACATATTTCAATGAAAATCAGCTTAAGATATATTCCTGTCTCGCTTATTCACCTTGTTTCAAATGAATTTTTTGTTAGTACTGTATACTTTTTACGTCAATTTCTATTGGAGGAATCGCCAGAAACCCAAGAAACTTGTAGTTTAAAACCTAGACATGTTCTTAAAATCGGTATTATATATGAACAGCATCGAGTTTTACATCACCAGTAATCTTTGTTGAATATACATACCACTCATATTAATTTGCGTTTTTTTGCATGGTCATTGAGATACAGGAAAACCTGATGATAAACCTAATAAAATAAATAGTACCTCTGAAGACCTTCGAACTATTCTTCAGTTTTATTGGTCACTAGACATGTTCGCAAGATATTTTTTGAAGATTTGAACCTGCAATCATCACTTATGGAGAATTATTAAATAAATTTTACTCCAACAAATGAAATGTGTGCACAGCATGAATTCTGGAAGAAGCAATATAGTTCTCATTTTAAGATAAAATCTTGGCAAAAAGTGCATCCACTTAGTGCTGCATGGATGAGGATATTTTTTAGCTCTTATTATCTATACTCGGAACTCTACCAAGGATGTCTGCAACTGCATAATGAGTTTTTTTGTAGTAAAACGTCTAAAGTCGGATTTGATGACAATTATGAAGAATAAAATCTTAAATGGATAGTCACGCTTGCTTTATCTTCCTAATGACATTAAAATTTATACTGAAACTGTTGATTCGAAATTTTCGGAGTAGTCTAAAATATCTGAAAATCTTTTATTTTTCACTTATACATATAGTAGGCCTATCACCTAAAAACAGTTCAAGGTTTGCTTTTAGCAATTAATTAACTTAAAATCATTGCTACATTACTACAAAAAAAATTGTTTGAACATTGTATGGATTAAACTGCAAGCCTTCAATCAGTAGGCACAAGGAAAGAAAACTAAATGTGCGATCATGTATTCTTCTGAGAAGTGCTATAGTTGGCTGCAAAAAAAATGAGACTGGAACGTATTGAGACATTTTAGAGGAAAACTATAAAAATAAAAGACAACGAGAATTTTGTGAACTTTAAAATGGTGAAACAAAAAAGTTAATTAATTAAACTGGTACTTATTTTCGAAAGCTGAAAAAAATTCGACAAGGAGAATCTCTCAAAAGAAGAAAAGGAAGTGGACGCTCTCGAAAAATTATTGGAAAATTCATTTAGAAAACAGTCGCAATTGCTCTCAAAAATCCCTATATTTCTGGGAAAAAAATTGCAAACCGACTTCAAACTGAAGCCGACATCTCTGTGCATGAAACCACAGTTCAGAAAACACTGAAAAAAAGTGGAGTTACAAAAATTGGCAGAAAAAATCGACTTCTGATTACAAAAGAACATCAAGAAAAAAGATTAAATTTCGTGAAAGATTGGAAAGACTACACTTTTGAAGATGTTTGGATAACTGATGATTGCGTATTTCAACTGCACAGAAACAAAGTACAAGTGTGGTCGTCAAAGAAATGTCCAAGACCAACAAAAGGGGTTCCAAAGTTCGACCAAAAAATTAGAGTTTGGGGAGCACTTTCCTATCGTGGGTTTTATTTGAAAATTTTAGACGGAAAAGCCACAATCGACAGTCAAAGATATTGCCAAATTATAGTTGATTTTATGCCTTATGCTGATGCTTTATATGATGATGGATGGATACTCCAACAGGACGGAGCAACCCCGCACACGTCAGCAAAGACAAAAAATTGGTTTTCTGAAAATAATATCCAGTTTTTGCAATGGCCACCAAGTTCTGCTGATCTTTATCCAATCGAAAACGTGTGGCAGATATTGAAAAATGACGTTGAGAAGAAAAATCAGAAAAATATATCCGATTTAAAAGAAAAAATTCAAGAAAGTCAACACATTTTGACATCTGAAATGAAGTCCAATTTAATGAAATCAGTTTCAGTTCGTTTGAATGAAGTTATTTCTACAGGAGGAAAACAAGATAGACTTTGATGCTTTTTACTTATATTCCTTTAATTTATCTTTAAAATCGTACCTTGAGTTGTTACGTTCAGTAGTTCAAAAGTAATATGCCTTTTTTCTAGTCTCATTTTTTTTTGCAGCCACTTATATATATATATATATATATTTGAATACTTTTGTAACAGTTGCTTTAATATCATCAGGGGTTTATAGTTTCTGTTGACGAACTTTCCCTTTATGATGTTCCACTGAAAATGTTCACATGAGGTGAAATCTGGGATCATTTCTGGTCATGAATTACGACTACATTTGCCAACATACTACCCTGGAAAATATGTATGGAGTAATGCGCTAGCTGCATGGAAAGTGTGCGGAAGGACACCAGTTTGCACAAAATCATAGATTTCATGAATCTAAGTCCGAAATAAACTCGCCTTCGATCATTTTTGGGCGAATTGGCGAGTGTACATAGAGAGCAGTTACACATAGTTACAGATCAATCTATATGACTGATTGTAACGTAGTTACTTCTGGCCCACCCTGTACTAATATGAGATACTCGTTTAAGTGAAAACAGACTAAAAATGTTTAACAATAACATACCTATTTAGATTTAAAATTAGTATTGTCCACTCTTAAGTAATTGGCTGGCTACGCCGCTGTGCCAGAGCAATCTTAAAGTTTAGAATTTTGCATAATTTAAAAAAATCACTTTGTGGAATGAGATCCTTATATATTTACTGTGAATTTATTTTCGAATTGTGCCATATTCATAAACAATATTTTTGAGATTACATTGTACTATTATACTGTTATTCATAAATAATAAAAAATTTGAATTGCATTTCTTGGAGTCTAAAGATATTAAGAAGTACATATAAGAGTATAATTAAAATAAATATTAAATTGGTCTTCAAAATGATCAACAGAAAAAATTAGTTTTCAGGAAGCCCAAAGAGTGTCTTTCATTCATTGTAAGACCCTCCCTAGACCTCTTCAAGATGTTTTACAGCTGCATTGCAATTACAAGCATAGTACAAAAATCTTGGTTAATCGAAAGTAAATTGAATTCATACGGATATCCTTGGCCTTGGATGCATGTAAGTTGTTTTGCATCAAGCCTAAGCCTAAATTATAGTTTACTAGATTTGATATATAAGTGTGAAGGTAAGAAATTTTGAAACTTTTACTTATTTCAAACAGAAATGGAATAATATGGGGCCAACTAACAAACTTCCTTTATTTTTCGCACGCAATCTAATCCGAAATTTTTTTATTTTCAAAACCAAAAACTTGTGTTGTTGTTACGTGGAAATAGTTCTTGTAACTTCAAAAGAGCAAGTGCGGTGATCTGACAAGCATAAGGTCAACTTTACATTAATGACAATTTTTAATTTATTTCATTGATCCTCACCGGCTTGGCCTTACGAAAAACTTGAATTTGAGCAGCCTCAGCTTGAACTTGTAAAATCATTAAGAACATTTTTTTCTTTTTTGCTGACAAGAACCTAGCCATGAATTTAATTAATTCTCCCCCTCGACTTCATCTATCTGTAAATCATACAAGTTAATAAATGCATTATAACCCGCTTATAACGGGGTTCGGGTATAAGGCGAAGCCGGATATAGCTAGCAAACTTTAAGGTTCAGCTAAAACTAACCTTGCACATGTAAGTTTCTTCGTCTATAAAGAGGTCAGTTGTAACGATAATTCGGTTATTAAGAGCAATTTTCATAGTTCCTAAAAATTCAAAAACAATTCATCACCTTGAGTGACTTAAGTTGAATATCGTATTTTGCTACACAATTTCGTTACCTATCTGCAATTCTGCCGAAAATTTACTTCAGCAACTGTGCAGGTTACTTAACAAATTACTTAACAAAAAATTTAGAAAAACTTAAATTGTTTTATGCTTAAATGTATTACGAATTCAGACTAGAAATGTATCTTCGTATGCATGTATATAATATAACAACACATACTACATGCTAAAATTTATATAAATTTCATCAATTAATGTATTTGTAATGTGTAAAATATAAGTGAAGACAATATTTTAATGTCAAAATTAGCGCAGAATTGTATTTATATATATATATGTGTGTGTGTGTATTATAATCATTTGAAACATTCAAAAAACTGCTAAATCAAATATAATGATAATGACTGAAATTTCCTGGTCCCATGAAACTCGTTTTTAAACATTATTAATGCATAAATCTATAAAGATACAGATTTTAAATTCGCAAGAATCAAATAAACCATGATGGAAGCCATTCAGTTGAGAGGTCTTTAATCGGAGATTGATTAATTAGAGAAATCAAAATGAGATATTAGCTGCTTAGTACAATTTTGAACATGAAGGTTTTACCAATTACTATTAGAAAAACGTCATAATGTGAATTTCTTTATTCATTAGTTTGAGCGACGCGTATAACTGGAAATCACCTGTCTTGTTTCTGCAGAGTAACCTAATCAATAACAGGTCAGACAATTTCCAAGTCATTATTGATTATTTTATAACGCTATTGTAACACATACAAAGAGTGGATTGTTATGATGGCGATATCGCTGTTAATAATCGTAAATTTTTTCAGCTGGACCACAGCCTTCATAAATATAAGTCTGCGAACTAAATTGAGACTTTGCTAAGACAAGGGGAATACGTATATTTAACTAATGCGTCCACAGTGATATTTTAAACCACTGATATATTTCCTCTGCTCCTGGCAAATTTTCAACTTAGTTTGAAGGTCATTAGCTATATTTATAATTTGAAATCGGAAAAAAGTTTTTTTGACCAAAGCTAAAAGTAAGTCTTGAAACCCAAGAATAACTTTTTTTAGGGTCATTATGTAAATGTTATCATCAGATGTGTATAAGAGACAGATTTAACTATTTCGGCACTTTTCGGGAAATTTAATAGTTAGCGACATTCATACAACTTAACTGCAGAAGATACACATAATCGTCCAAATTCTTAAAAAAGTTTATAGGAGCAATATAGATGCAAAAACTGTATACAACTACTTATGTTTTTAGTTTTGAAGACAGATGGAGTGTTTTTACATTGTTCCTTTTATATTTGAGGTTGTAAATATGCGATGTATCAGGATGTTTATTTGATTTTTCTTTTCGACCTCAAAATGCATCACAGAGCCATTTTTCCACTAAAAAAGACATTTTCTTACAGTAACTAATTTAACTATTTCATACACATTTGCAAACTATATAGTGAATATTTTCCTGGCTTTTGTTAACTGTTATTTGGTTCCTACCTATTGAATACAATTTATTATCAATATTAATTCTTTCACAAAATATATTAGGTATTAATTTAAATTTTAGTTTTTAGTACGATAAAAAATTTCAATTATACTGTTAAAATGTATAGCTAACAGACAGATTTTTATTTGTATTGCTGAAACATCGACTGTGTGAAATTGTGATTTTAACCTATTTGTGTTATTTCCTTTAATTACTCTCAAAATATGGGTTATTTTCAAATGCATGTATGTATTACATATTATTTATAAGTTCAAATATATTCATTCAGTTGGCATTTGTTTTTTTTAGAAAAAATTTAAAAAAACGCTTTATTTGTTTTATTTGTAAAAACCCCTTTTTTTCAAGAAAGTTTTTTTTTTTCATATAACATTTCGTAAATCTGCATAGTATTCAAGTGTCCTTTAAAATATGACAGCAGAAAGACAGTTTATGAACTTTCTTGTTAGAAAGGCTGTTCCGTAGCTGAGACTGTGCATATCCCATGGTCAAAAAGATACTCCCAGTACCAGCACTCGAGGATGAAAGGACAAGTACCAATTCAGCAACCTCAAATAATTCTTTTGGAAAATAACCAAGAACTAAATAAATATTTATAACCACAAACAAAAATATTTATCAGCATTTTATATTGATATGTTGAACAAAAAAACATTGAAAAAAATCTTTGAAAAAAAACACTTGCTTAGAACACTGTTTTAAACATGATTTAAAAACCCTTATTTTTTTCAGCCAGCCCTGTGGCATAAAGGAAAGAAGCGAGTCGTAAATTGAATTGAAGCAAATATGAGTTTCTTACGTTTTAATCAATTCCATTTATAAACAATTGCATCTTTTAACAAAAATTCCAAATATTCATCGAATGACCCCGTGGAATCCCATAAATTGAATTTGCCGGTTTCTCGATTTATGAAGGATATTTTCTAACATTTTTTACAACAAACTATAGATAACAAACCAGAATTTTTAAAATATTCTATTCTGTTAAGTTTGTTAAAAGTCTTACTGCTCAGTTTTTCCTAAATAAAAATAAGTTATCTTTACGAAACAAGTTTGTTTAAAGCCACAAGTTTTCAGTTAACGTCTGAATTGTGAGGACTGTGACAATTCAGAGAAAACGAAAATATTTAAAGAAATATTAAAATTTTGAATAATATTTTTGTTGGCATTTAAAACGACCACCTTCAACAAATCGTTTGAAATCAAAGACATGAAATCAAAGAAGAAAAATAATTGATCAAAACTATTTGATAAAGTATTTTGAATAGACAGTAAATGGGGAGAGATTTTGGCAATCACACTTTATTTAACTTTGAAGGAACAGCGTGAACTGAAATAAATTATTACGTATCACTTGATGTGAATTTAGGTGAAAGTTTGGATCTAAAATATCTCACTTGTATGTTCAGTGTTATACTGAACTTAAATAATATTTAAAATGTTCGTCACTTGTAATTATGTAATTGTACGGTAAAACTTAATTTTATCGATTTGCTGGAAGTGACGCAAAAATGTAAATAGCATTATATTTGGCACCAAAGGATTCGCTTAATTACCGCGATTTTGAGAACAAACCTTCGTTGCTATTGGGGGGGAG
>CABFPE010000040.1:1045528-1057561 GCA_900660155.1 Hofstenia miamia | reverse complement strand
TATATATATATATATATATATAATTATTATTATTTGCAGTTATTTTTTTCAGGTGTTGGCCATGTTAAATAATGTAAGAATTAATTTTACTATCATAGACAAAGAAATTACATATTTGTTAAGTTGAATATTTATTTCCTGACATTCTTGATTCGTAAGCAATTTTAATTTGATTTCAAATTTAAAAATTAATTAGTTTTATTTATTTTTTAAATTGTGTATTTTGCAGGTTTCATGTTTCATTGCTTTCACATTTCTCGACAGCAATTCTCTGATTGGCCAATATTTGCTTAGCTCCCTCTAGCACGAAATCAGAGTCTTAAAAATAGTTATACGATCACGACTGAAAGGATGGAATTGACTTTGTTTTTTTGTTTAAGTTTGTGTTTGTTTATTAATCATTATCTCTGTGATGAAGGTATGTTTTTTATGATGTATTTTTATCGCTGAGATTTTACAAATTTTTATTTAAATATTTCATTGCTTAAAAATTTTAACTTGATTACTTTAATATAGTTTGGAAAACAAGTTAATAAAGCAACTAAATCTAGTAAATTGTTGCTTTTATATCATATCCTAAACGAAATATAAAATTTTGAATTCAATTTTTTTAAATATAAATCAGTTTTTTGTGTTCAAATTTATATGAAGATTTGTTGCTAATTTATTATATATTTTCAAAAGTTGAAATCATTTCTCTACCAACTGCTAATTAAAACATTTGCTTGCAATTCAATAGTTTCATAGAATTTTTATGAATATTTGTTTTTACCAAGAAAGGAATTGGAGAAGACAATGTCTTTACTGTAGTGGCAATCATACTGCCTTTTCAAAAAATCTATTCAAAAAATTCGTAATTTTGATTTGTTTTCAAAAGCTAAGTTATACAAACAATTGCAAAAAGTATTCTAATTTTTCAAACGTGGTAATGATTGGTCAATTAGCTGTTGAAATTCCTTGATAATCCTGCATTTTGTGGTCTTTGTTTGTTTCCTACATGGTATTTGATAATTAAAATATCATTAAGGACTAGTTTAAATTTGTGGTTGTTTTATAAACATAAAACGTAGTTTGTTTTTTAACCAATAAAAATGTCTACAAATCATATTGTATTAACACTAATATTTATAAATAATTTCAGTATGTCGAAGTTTTAATAATTGATTCTTCATTTACGAGCCATGAGGTACTCGAAGCAGCAAAAATGTAAAGTTGATAATCTTCGAAAGGATTATTTACTTATTGTAAACAAGAATGTTTATCAAGTTTGAATCAATTTGTTTGTTTGTGAACATCTTACCTGCCTCGATGTGTTCTCTCGTTTCTTGACTACTTCCGTTGCCACTCAAAGGCCTTTCTTGTATATTTGAAAATTTCTTTACTTGTCGTCAAAAAACAATATTTATTTTAACTGTTTATTGACACAGAGTAAAAACCTGTCAATAAACCATTTCTTATTATTGGAGTTCTTTGTTATTTTGTTCAACTTTTAAGAAATCAGTACTGGCCGTGTTTATTATGCTGCATTAACCAACTCAATTTTCTAGAAATATTGCATAATCAATTTAGTAATTGGGAATTGATTGGAAATAAATTAAATAGCGATTAAGAGTCATTCCTGCTAAGTCAAACTTAATTGCTACGTAGAAATTTCTTTAAGCCGATTGCTCATTTTATTGTATAAATTAGGATTTCTACTTTATGGCTCATTAAAAACTTTTACATATAGCTTGTCCTCATTATCATCTACATGTATATATATATATATATATATATATATATATATACATAAATTTCAACATACAATTCGTGTTTATGGAAACCTCTAGTTTTTGTTAGTTGATTGCAGAACCTATTTCGTAGTCAAGACTGATTTTAATGCATTCACTAAGTTAACCTCATGCCATCCAACCATATCAACAAACCTTAGAGAACAACAGTACTGTATTATTGTTACTGGTTATGTTTACAAATTCATTTATATTAGCTTTTCGTTCAAGATATTGCCTTTATGAGTTTATTAAAATTTAGAAATTCTATTTTTTTCAGTTACACCACTTAAAATTCGATAAGAATCTTGCCGAATTACTAGTTCCACCTTCCTCTTCTACTCCATTTAGAAAAAGCTTTAATGGAATGCAATTATACTGTCAATTCCCTTTTTCTAGATAACAAGTATTTCTTTTTTTAAACTAAAAAAAAATAAAAAACACTAAATAGCCTTGCATTAAATTTTATATATATATATATATATATATATATATATATATAGTGTTCCAAAAGTAACTGAACCGCAAACTTAAATAAAAATTGTACATCAAAAACAACCAATTTAATAGGTATATTTAGTATTTACAAATGTTCAAAATGTTTACCTTGAACTTTAATACAATCACTACATCTTTTGACAAAACTGCGACATACTTTCTGCCAAGTTTCCTTTGAAATTTGGTTCCATTCGTGCTGAATACTTTGTTTTAGTTGATCAATTGTTCTGGGCTTTTTAGCATAAACCGCGTTCTTTAGAACTCCCCATAGAAAAAAAACAGGTGGAGTCAGATCCGGGGATCTGGCTGGCCATTCGATTGGTATCGACGACCAATCCAACGTCCCGGAAATGTTTCATCAGGCCATTGTCGAACATCTTGGTGGTAGTGCGCAGGTGCTCCATATTGTTGAAAATGAAGATCACCGAAATGGGGGAACTCATTAACAATAGGAAACACTTCATTCTTCAGTCTTGAGCATATCAAGATAATGTTCACCATTAACAGTTCCTTCAAAAAAGAATGGGCCAACTAGACCAGTGTTGTCAATTCCAGCCCAGACTGTCACTACAGAACATTGACTTCCGTTTCAATTATACGATGGGGGTTCTCATTGTCCCAATAAACACAATTGTGTCTGTTAGTATGCCCATTCAGTTTGAGGCAAGCTTCATCACTCCATAAGATGCAATCTGGAAAATCTGGTGATTCTTCCCAAATTGTACAAAATTCTTACAAAATTCTAATCGCTTAGCCGGGTCATCCTCATTTAGGGCATGAAGAAGATGAGGTCTGTATGGTTTTAGACCTATTTCATGCAAGATACGGTGGAGTGAGGTTTGAGAAATGTTCAGCTTCTTCGACGCCTGCCGAATAGAATTTTTAGGAGAATGAAGAAATGCAGCTGCCACTATAACAGACTGTTCTTGGACGACCTTCTTTAGGAGCATTTAACACACTTCCAGTTACTTCAAATTTGNTATATATATATATGTGTGTTCTTGGAATAAATAGAACTGAAATATGTAGTACTAACAGCATAGCAAATAATATACAGAATAATGGAAAGAATTGTAATTAATTGGTATATGTTGCAATTTTAGCTTGGTGATGCGAGTATAGTTTATAATAGCTTTAGATGAAGCGATCATCACTGTTTTAAATAATTAGAAAATTGATAAAAAAGAGTTATGCATATATGAACTATTAATACATGATCACAGATAAGTTTCTTTTTGTGCGTAATAGGTTGTAAGCAGAGATGCAGCCGACTATGCTTTTCTGACCCACACCCATCCGCTCCAATTTCCGGAGTTTATGCCCGCACCCGTTAAAAAATACGAAATAACACAGTTAATACCTTGATGTGACTATATCACAGACGCGTTCCAATAAACACTAGCCAAATGTCTGTGCTCATTTTTGTTTTCAGAAAAAAAATGACACTAGTAAAGCATTTAGGGTTTAATTTTTCCTAACGTCGCACGACAGCCCGTATCGTTGTAAGATCTGGTCCGTAGTAATACCCCACCCGATTAATCCTAAATTAGGATTATACAAATGCGCGAATTGTAGAGACATGTTAATTGCGTTCCCCCACATTTGCATTTTGATGTGATACATTTCAAAGTCATTCAGTCGTTGAGTAAAGCACACGGTAACCACATCTATCTTTCTATAAATTTTCTTTAATCATAGAGGACCGTGAGATCTTTAATAAATTAATAAGATAATTGATTTGTTTGGTGTGTTTATTAGACACACTTGCTAAGGCTTAGAATTTGACGTGGCTAATTCAGTGCGCATTATTAACTATTAGCCATTTCTGCATGATTAACACTGTGTTAAACGAGATTCAGTTTTGGCTTAAACTAGATATTGTCAAATAAGGACCATTGTGTAGTGTATAAATACATTCAGCAAATATAACCATCCACCATCATAATCATTGTACAATTTGTAGCTTACTAATTGTACGAATAAAAGTATTCTTGTTTTTGTTCAGGGCTACATGCGTCATTGTGCTTAGAGTCACTATAACTTTATCGGTCCTTAAATCACTTAACATATCTTAGCACATCCTTTATGTTTTGAAGGTGCTTAAAAGGTTTTTTGAAAGAAAAAACATTTTAGCCAGAACTGTGCGTACTATTGACTTTTTCTCTTTTACAAAATGCGTCGGAGGAGAATTAAAAAGGAGTGTTTCTTTCTAAATGCAGTCGCGTTTAATTTATAAAAAAGTAAATGCAGTACTATGCACTAATTTAATCTGAAGAGATCTTCATATACTTTAAAAACTAAATGAAGAGGTTTCTTTAGCTAAACTCTAGCGGAGGCGGATAAATTGAGTCACTTAGCATTTATTCCACATATTCAGTGGGAAGGAAACAAAATTGTAGTGCTTAATAAAAACCTAATATATAATATTCTGCTTTTAGTTTTAAATATTTCCATTGTAAAGTTTTCTTAAATGAAAATATAAAGAAGTTATAGAATTTAATTTATAATTGTGAGAAATAAATTCATAGGTTAATGCGGAAAAAATTATATAATTTGCTCTGATAGGTTGGTTTTACACATAAACCCTTAAAAGTTGAAAATAAATGAAATTTATAATACACATATTTGTGACTGAATGGCGTAATATAATGCACAGTTAGACTTACAATTTAATAAAGTAACATATATCTTTTAAATCTCCAATAATACTTGAATTCGGTCATTAAGATAGTGAAGTGGTTGTGCACTTATAGGCACACACATAACTGAAGGTAATTACAAGAACAGTTTAATCAAAGACGGACGAAAACTCAGATCAAAGGGACACTAATCTATCAATTTAATTGTAAAACAGAAATCCACGTTTGACATGTAATCACCAAATGAAAGAATAATGTGAACTATATACTATAAAACGCACCCCTGGAAGCAATTCAAAATATACAAATGTTTTCCACAATCACGTCCACAGAACGATTATAATCGAAATATTATTGAAAGTGAATACTACCCCTAAAACTCCTAGTCGTGTACATCACAGCGGAATGCATGAATTGCGGCTTACAGAGAAAAATGTGTCTCTTGTTTGATTTTTTGGTAATTTTACGGTTGGAATGGTCTTCAGCTGATTCGAGTCTCCTTTGTGAACCCACAATTACACACTTGAATGAATTGCCTTTATTTGTTCTCTTTTCCAATATAATGCTCACCTATTTTTATTAACTAGGAAAGGAATTTATAGGCGCAATAGCTTCTACTTTTTTAATATTTCTGGTTGAAATTTATTCAACATTTACGTGATACTATCAATGACAGTCAACAACTTTTAATAAACACTGCCGTCATTTGTGATTGTGGCGTACGGTAATAATAGAAGAACCTGCTTGAGTTCGGTACTTTCCTTGTGTATTTTCACTTGACGTCCAATGTTGCTCCGAGCCACGCGTTGTTTACTAGTGGGACGGTCAATGTACCTCTGTAGGAGGGGCATTTTAAATGCGTGAGGTATTACGCAGTAAACAATTTAAAGCACATCCAGAGTAAATGTTAGTTTTTTAAGGCTGACAACATAAATTAAATCAACAGACTTTTGCACCAATTACTTAAGAAAAGAAATCGCATTACACTTATTTGAGTTTATTTAAATTGTAAACATGGTGAAATGCCGACGTATTTTTATAATCCACGGTTTATAAACAATTACTGGTTGTTTTAATACTTGCTAGAAGTACTTTTTCTTCTGACAACAAAGCTTATTACACCTTGTAAAATAAATAATTTCATTTTCAAAAAGGTATGAAAACTAAGTTAACTGTAAGCAATGACTATAGAAAATTTCACCAAATTTCTACCAGCGTTGTGAAAATTCACAGCCACAAGTAAATGGGCAGTAAGTTTAAGTAAATAGATTTGTTTTATTGTGCAAAGTTTATACTGCAATCGGTATCAACAAGTACATATTTTTACAATTTGACAATATGGTGGAATGTGTACCTTAGTATTAAGGTGAGAATTTGGAATGCTTGCAGACTTGATTAATTATTTTTTTAGCGTAAGCTCATATATTACTGTACCTTTGTTTCATTTAGATATTGTCTATCGGATGTCAGACGACAAACACTTGACGTGGAGCACAGCTTCAGATAGAGGACGTTCAAAAGACGGGGTAATTGATCTTGTGTACATTATGCGTTTTCAATAGTGAAGTTGTACGTATCATTGATAATTCGATTTCCTGACGATAATTTCCCACTTGAAATTGTCAGAATAAAATTAGCACTTCCAGCTGGGATACGGCTAATTTACCTCTCGGACACATCCTTTCTAAATTCAGCATCTTTCAACGCTGGGGAAACTATGCCCGCTTCCCACTGGCACTTCGGAGCGCCTATGGAGAATTTTATTAAATTACCATTTTATTTGAATTATCAAGAAATGCTTTCGCAGGCACTCATAACTGGGCGTATTCTAGCAAATTGAAAAAATTAATTTACCATAAAATATCCTTGGACTAAAATGTTGATTTTAAGGCAAAATTGAGTTGTTTATCTAAAATATTTTAAAAAGATTAAGTTACTCATTCACGATTATATTATAAATGAATTTGTTTTTCCAAATGTGAAATACCATTCACCAATTCTTAACACACATTGATAACGTAGACAACCCATTAATAACCTAAACGAATCATTAATAAATCAAAGAAATTTGATTTCAACATTTTTAATGGTTTATTATCATCAAAACGCTTGAATTTACGTATCCATTGTACCTATAAGCATTTCGATTTGTTTCTCAAGTAAAAGTTCGAAGGAGTAGGTGATTTCAAAGGAAAATTAAGTAGAATTGTGTCACTATTGATTGATTGATGTAATAGAAGGAAGTCCGAGAAATCGCCCTCTGCTATTGTGGAAAGCCATAAATTACATCTCTAATGAGATTTCTCTTACGTATTTCACTATCCATTCCAATTCTAAACTTCTCTACATCAGTTTGAAGGTGTAAGCATTCCTGTAACTAAATCTACAAATCAAATGGGGTCTTTGTTTATTCATTTCCTAGTATATTGTGTGCATTCATTTACTCTCATATATAAAACCTAATCTTTTCTAAATATTGGATTATTAATGAATAATTTTAGTGGACTTTGAAGAGGGCAAATAAAGGAAAACATTATTATGAAGTGTGTGACTATCCTACTATAGAGGAGCCTACAAACTGGCTGTTTACAAGTTATCGAGGAGCCCAAGCCCAAAGTACGGTCTTCATTTCTGCAAGGTATGATAATGTTATCAGGTGGCAAAGAATTCCACATTTAAATAATGCCACTGGGAATCAATAAAAATGACTGTGTTTATTATTGCTGCATCCTCCCAATGGACACATATTTAAATCCAATCATGTCCACAAAGTTATATTGAAATTTAAATTAGGATTTGCATTGTTTAAAATTTAACCATCTTCTTTGAAAGTTTCGATAGAATTTTTATATATTGAGCCAAATTTGAGGCCTCATATAAATGTTCATGACATGCAAGATGTTTACATGAGTTAGATCTGCGTATGAAACCTAATAGAAAATATAAGCAACTGCATGCAGCTATTGGAGAACACTTTGAATGAGAATGTTGAGATACGATGTAAAAGAGTCAATGGTTCTCACAAATGTTTGATAATTTGAATGCAATCTTCATTGAATGCATTCAAACTATTTAATGGAGTTCCAATGAACTTTTCAAGTTTTGCTACATTTGTAGATGAAGATTTTCTCCTAAGAAATTGCATTGGGTTAGCCTATAGTGGATTATTAAGAACGAATTTGTCACCTTTTAGGCTTTTCTATTATCTAACAAATTTGAAAGTAAGGAAAATGCAGCATAAACCGTCCACATGATTATTATGTGTGAAATCATTTCACCTACTTGCAAATCTGAATCATGTATTTCGGTTGTATTTGCAGGATATAAACATAAGGAATCTTTAATCAATATATCCTAAAACCTTGCTATAAGTCAAAGAAAAAATCGACATCTCATTTAATAATAGAAAAAGATAAAAGAATAGCTTTGCATTTCTAGGTACTTAGATGTGGTCAGTTGAAGTTAATGCAACGGCCGTCAGTTCATATTGTTCTGACACAATGCATAATACATTGTGGAAACATCTTTTTAAAATGATGTAACATATAGTATATGTAATTGAAGTCCTTGCAAGGTGAATAAATAAAGGAAAATTAATCTTTATCTAACTTAAATGAAATTATGTGGTTGAGGGTGATAATTTATAATGCAAAACTTTTAGTCATAATGAACTATTTAATGCTTAATTTTTCGGTCTTATGGACAGAATGTATACAAATGAGTTTGGAAAAGGATTTCTCTGTTATCGGATTCCTTTCGCTAATTATCTTATGGTGGCCCCACGCATATTGTTTTGCAATGGAATACAAGATCTTGCTTTATCCTGAGCTACTATATTTACCAACAATATTTTTAATAGGCATACGATCGCGGCCTTAAATGCGAACAGCAAACGAGGTTATTGTCAAAACATCGAGATATTACTATCTATACTGCCCTTATCAAATAATCCTTAGTTCTCTAATTTATATTTCTGTCATGAGTAATGTACACTTTTCTTTACGTTGTTTATGTAAAAGCATTGAGGGGTGCCTTGCTCAAACAGTCACTTTATCTGAATGCCTGAAATATTTACACATCAGTAAATTCAACGAATTTAACCGAATTTCTTCTCTATAAAAAATTTGAAGAGCAGTCTATAAAAGTTCTTTTTAAAAATACAAATATATCGGCTTGTTCAAATCTAGTCCTAAATCAGGGTTGGAGTATTCAACCACTCATCTGTTGTTAAATTCTAAATGATCTGTTTGAATTCATATGGTAACGACAAGAGAACTATGTATGCCAAATCAAAAAATCTACTGAAATTTTAAAATTATGAATAAGCATCTCTAAAAAAATAATCATATAATTTTAGTGTTGAATACGATAACGGAAAATCTCTAGAAGTGTATTATTATGAAGTGAAGAATGGAGAAAGAGATATTGGGAATACAAGAGAATTACGCAGTAGATTTAAGAAACTTAAGAAATCTGATGATGAATCCAAAGGAGTAATTAAAAGACATTTCACTCTGTCTGATGACGCCAAAGGTTATTATGTGGCTTTCAAAGACAGTGGAACCTGTGCTCGCTTAAACGAGTACATGATCATTAAGTACTTCTGTCCTGAGACACGTTTTGGACTCGCAGTCTTTCCAAAATCAGTATCATTGTAAGTTTATTAATTTCTATGTAATGAAATGTAATATATACGCTAAGCACTCATAAATTCTTGGTATGGGCTTGTTAAGAATGTTAAGAATAGGTTTGTGAAGAACAGGTTTGACACTTAGTTTGAAAAGTTACTCCTTCCCAATTTCAACAATGAATTAGTACTATTGGCTCTGTTATTTTAATAAACTTGTAATAGAGTACAAATCCCGAATGCGGCAGTTGCCAGTTGTGAATTATGAGAAGATTGTAATCTCACCAGGAGTTTGCCTAGCTGATAAAGTATGATATTAATCCAGCAATTGAAACCGCCAATACCTCAACCATTGAGGGCATTAGAATTGTATATTCAGGCCTTCACACTGGACGTAAAATTATTCTTTTAATCCACTGTCACTATTCTTTATAGTCAGAGCTGTGATAAGTGCATAATAAAATCACCTTTCTGATCTCGTAACACAACAAACAAACGATATAATGTTTAGATTTAAAAATTTTATATGGCGTTGCAGCATTATTACACAAATCGCAGTTTATGATTATGGAATTTATCCTATATAATAGGTGTGAAACACTATCATAACAAGATAGCTTTATATAACTCTAATTTAAGCATTTACCACGTACTTGTCTGTCAGACGTATTAACTGAAGAATTCCATTTGATCACTTTTGTTGGCTTGACAAAATTCCAACTAAGCACATTTATTGAAGAAATAACACATTATTTAGTCACTGAAATACATAAGACTTTTTTTCAATTATATATATATATATATATATATATATATATATATATATATATATAGATATAATTAGACTTCATATAGATTCATGTAAATTATTTAAATTGCATATTAGTATAGTCTTATGTTTTAACTCTTTTTACTATGCCTAAATAACATCTTGAATGTGTCAAGGATTTTACTAGTTCACAAATACTTCTCCAATTTTATAGTATGAAAGTTTTCTTTACATCTTAAATTTAAGACAAATCTTCCTTTGACTGAACTGTATCCCATAATTTCAAGTTTGTTTAACATTCCTTACTATAATATATATATATATATATATATATATATATATATATATATATATAAATTTCAACATACAATTCGTGTTTATGGAAACCTCTAGTTTTTGTTAGTTGATTGCAGAACCTATTTCGTAGTCAAGACTGATTTTAATGCATTCACTAAGTTAACCTCATGCCATCCAACCATATCAACAAACCTTAGAGAACAACAGTACTGTATTATTGTTACTGGTTATGTTTACAAATTCATTTATATTAGCTTTTCGTTCAAGATATTGCCTTTATGAGTTTATTAAAATTTAGAAATTCTATTTTTTTCAGTTACACCACTTAAAATTCGATAAGAATCTTGCCGAATTACTAGTTCCACCTTCCTCTTCTACTCCATTTAGAAAAAGCTTTAATGGAATGCAATTATACTGTCAATTCCCTTTTTCTAGATAACAAGTATTTCTTTTTTTAAACTAAAAAAGAATAAAAAACACTAAATAGCCTTGCATTAAATTTTATATATATATATATATATATATATATATATATATAGTGTTCCAAAAGTAACTGAACCGCAAACTTAAATAAAAATTGTACATCAAAAACAACCAATTTAATAGGTATATTTAGTATTTACAAATGTTCAAAATGTTTACCTTGAACTTTAATACAATCACTACATCTTTTGACAAAACTGCGACATACTTTCTGCCAAGTTTCCTTTGAAATTTGGTTCCATTCGTGCTGAATACTTTGTTTTAGTTGATCAATTGTTCTGGGCTTTTTAGCATAAACCGCGTTCTTTAGAACTCCCCATAGAAAAAAAACAGGTGGAGTCAGATCCGGGGATCTGGCTGGCCATTCGATTGGTATCGACGACCAATCCAACGTCCCGGAAATGTTTCATCAGGCCATTGTCGAACATCTTGGTGGTAGTGCGCAGGTGCTCCATATTGTTGAAAATGAAGATCACCGAAATGGGGGAACTCATTAACAATAGGAAACACTTCATTCTTCAGTCTTGAGCATATCAAGATAATGTTCACCATTAACAGTTCCTTCAAAAAAGAATGGGCCAACTAGACCAGTGTTGTCAATTCCAGCCCAGACTGTCACTACAGAACATTGACTTCCGTTTCAATTATACGATGGGGGTTCTCATTGTCCCAATAAACACAATTGTGTCTGTTAGTATGCCCATTCAGTTTGAGGCAAGCTTCATCACTCCATAAGATGCAATCTGGAAAATCTGGTGATTCTTCCCAAATTGTACAAAATTCTTACAAAATTCTAATCGCTTAGCCGGGTCATCCTCATTTAGGGCATGAAGAAGATGAGGTCTGTATGGTTTTAGACCTATTTCATGCAAGATACGGTGGAGTGAGGTTTGAGAAATGTTCAGCTTCTTCGACGCCTGCCGAATAGAATTTTTAGGAGAATGAAGAAAT
>CABFPE010000040.1:1005976-1045507 GCA_900660155.1 Hofstenia miamia | reverse complement strand
ATATTAAAATTTAAGGAAAATATAAAGGATATTTGTACATAGTTCATTTATTTAACGTTTTTGGTAAAGTGAAAACACAAACTAGTTCTTGCTACGAGCTTTGCCATTAGAATTATACGGTTCTCCAAGTTTACTTTGAACAAAGCCATTTGATATTTTTACCTGGATGATTTTATTGTCCCACTGCCACAATTGAAATAATTATTTAATAAATTCAACCACACTGTTAATTTAAGCGTAATATAAAAGGCGTTAATAATATATTAGACAGGCGTTTGATGGGGGTGATGGCAGGCGCCAGATTAGCGTCTTAAGCCTGATTAAAACCATGCCACTTATTGTTATGCTATTATTTAATATCATTGTTTTATTTAGCATTGTTCAGCTTGCAATATAGCTTTTATACGTTTAATTAATTGAGTGACCCTTCGAATTATTCCTAAAATTACGTTTTATGACGTCATTGATTTTACTGCCTTGTATAGTCTCAATTTCTAGTATATGAGATTAAATTTGATGCAATTTATAAATTTGTTAATAAATATTTAACATTCCAGTGCAATAAACGTGTGCAACTTGAGTTTACCTAAATTAGTAGGTGGCCTAATTCTTGCAATTACTATCTACTTGTGTGTCTCTAGATTATCAACACGTCATTGTCACTAAAGTCATTTAAGTTAATTAAAAATGTGATGTACACATACAAACAAAAAGAAGGCACTTTTGAGCTTCATGTTTTTTGATATTTTTTAACTTTTGTAATCGGCTTCAACTTAAAACACAAAATTTTTATAAACAGTGGTTTGGGTTAAATATACACGACTTTTGAATTTTCAATTCCAATATTCAACCAAAAAAACTAAATACAATGGACGATACTTGCAAAAATAATTTTTTTCAAGAATTGTCATGTAGCTGGTACCAATAAATTTATGTGGAAGTATGGTAATTTAAAAGTTTCTCACTAGAGCTTTCAAACCAATTAACGACTACGCTTTGCTTTGAATTAATTGTTTCCTCGCAGTTTTCAAGTATGCAGCTGTGCGGCATCAGCGGCAGTGGACCAGTTTGCTAATTAGCTCCTCAAAGAATTTCTGCCCATCGTTCTCTTTAAATCATGTTACCGAACAATACTAACATACTTATTTGGAGGTCATGTTAATTAAGTGTGTCTTTTGTTTACAATATAACATCTAATTATTTTGCAATTTTATCGGCGCAGGAATTTATAAACCTATAAGTAATGTCTTTTTTGAAAATAAGCCTCCTTCAATATAAATTTACTATCTTGTTAAACTGTATAATTTTTTAGTTATTTGACAAACGCTGTTCAGGGAAAATGCGTAATGGGTGCTGAGCCAAAGAAAGAGTCCGCTCCACCCCGAGGCAGTTGCACACTCTTGGGAAATCTCATGAACACCGTTGATACGTGCGTCTGTTCTAAAGGCTACAAATTTGAAAATGGAAAATGCAACAGTTAGTACAATTATGTGTTACATAAATAATATATAAAATTTTGAAGGAATATGTCACGCCTAATCTTCTTTCGATCCTGATTTGAGTTTAATGCTCTTTTAATCTTACTTTCATTTATAATATTTCTGACCAATTTAAACTAAATAACTGTCAAGTTGCCGTCAAATAAATCAATGCGACATATTCAAGTTACTCCTTACACTTAATGACACAAATTTGTAATTAAGATTTTGTAGAAATTCAATATTGCTTTATGGGGCTGGTCAAGTATTAATGGAATTTCATTTTCACTGTTCAAATGGATGCTACCCATTCAATAATGATTTATTTTTTTTATTGAAATAAGCCATATGTAACTCCTTAGTAGGTTCATCAATGAGACAGCATTTTATTTTTGGGGAATTCATTTTTCTTTGATCTATGAACACAAAACTACTCGATAACGGAATTTCAGAAAGTTAACATCACATTTACACCAAATATTGGCATAGTTTAAATATTAAACATTAAGGATCTAATTGGTTCTACATGGTAACGGAATTTCAATGGTCCTGTTAGCAGGCATAGATTTAACTTGAGTAAATTTTACGATTATTCCCCAGTATGGCAAAAATATCACTATAATTAAAGTCTTAGGTGTATATAAAGAATAACCAATCTTTAATGTTCACTCTAAGTGCTAACTATCGCATGACCAAGCCCTTTATTAAATCTATTGTTCAGTTTCTTAGAATTTATCATCTTAACGGTCTTATACTTCTTCTGTCAGTTCTTGACAAATTTCAAAGCTACCCTCATGACACTATCACTAAAAAATTGTAAAAGTATTAATGATGCTTGTAAAATTTTAAATATTGGCTTTTTAAAAGCTTTTCATTAATTTTCAGAGGCTCTTTTCTTGAGAATGGATATCGAAGAATACTTTCCTCCATTAATAAAGAGTAAAATTGCCAATTTTTATGAAAAATGTTTTTTAGCTTAAAACGATTTTTTCTTGAAAAGATTTTTTCCAACTCTATTAATAACAAGAGCAATCCAAATTATTGATTTTAAGCCAGAAATCATATTTTCTACAAGAATATTGAAAAAAACATTTGGAAAATTAACTCAACTTGCACTCTGGCGGAGGTATACTGATCCCTTAGCCCTTGATTGGCAAAGTGGATAACAATTAATCCATGAAATTGCTTTTGTAAGTTTGCTTCACGTTCCATTAAAGTTGAAAAGGTATCATAATTACACTTTTCTAGATCAGACATGTTAGCAGGTGAATTATTGCTGTTTCAATTCTTTACTGCTATTGTGTAGTTCCTAAGATTTTATTGTTCTCCGCTATTTTCATTAAACTAACAATGCAATGCAACAAAGCCGTCATGCTCTAACGAGCATTTTCACTAAGTGCCAGCAATTTAACAGAAGTATGACAGAGCATTGTGCAAATTCAACCAGCAATATTTACAAACATGCTGTTGTCTATTCTGTTCACTGTAAACCAAATCGGAGCTTGTGAACTTCATTTGAGGGATATCGAGAATGCTCCGTTTTATTATACTGTAACGTTGAAATTCTAATTTTGGGAATTAAAGAAAATAGTATTTTGGGTTGGATGTGATTTGTTTTCAGTGAATATATTCAGATAACTTAAAATATTAGTTCTATTTTTTTAAATGCATTGATCATCATAATCAAACTCGGGATAGCTGGAAATGGATTTAAGTAGGCCTTCATTGTTTACGATATGTTTTGTATAGGATTTTTAAACAGTTTTGGTACTTGATGTTTTTTCCGACTACAGATCTTTAGAAATTTGTGGGGATGGATTTAAAATAGAAAAGCACTAAGAAACTATATTTTTCCAAACAAACTTTTTCTAATAGAGTCAATCTTTTTTTAACAACTCCCTGTGTAATGTCAACACTGTGCAGTAATTAAGCAGTTCTTCATGCCCCCTGGAGTTAAGCCACTGATATTAGTTCCTCGTTCACATTTTAAAGAAAACACTCCCTCCACGGAAACTTTTTATAATTTATTTACCACGTCACTTACTCGTTGAAATTAAAAAAAATTGTTGTATTTTTATGTTCTTATATTTTTTAAGGAGAGTTCCCTCTGTCCCCTCAGGAACTACGCCAGTGCTACATATGAATAAAATTTGATAAAATTGTAGTAAAAAATAAATTAATGTTTTTGGAGGTCAATGCCGTAATTTGTGCTGTTCAAGGGGATATTTGGGGAATGCATTAAGGAGTTGAGGCAGAAGGTGTACGTAGGATTTTCTGATGAAAGGGCATCTGAGTTTTTAAATTTTTTTAATTGTTTCAGAAAATTTATTTATTTAAAATCAATGTTGAAAAACTAAAAAGGGACATTCCACCAGGTTCCCATTGCGCACGTGCCTGGGTCGAGGATAACTTGTATTGAATACACTATTCCTATCTAACCATCTTCGAAAAAGTGCATCCAAAATTCCACAAAATAATGTTGAATTATGTAGAGCATTATATTATATCAAATAATTTGAATGTGGAATACGTCTATTTTTAATGTAGGAATTTCAAGTTCAAATAAAAATATTTCTGCAATTCCAGAATCATCTTTCATAGTTTCTAGATCCCGTTGACAGTTATATCTGTTTTTTGTGTCCAATGTTTTGAAAAGATAATTTCTATGAAGTTCCAATTTTGTGGTTGAAACACACTTGATCTAATATGGTTCTTTTATTAAAAGGTTGTTGGATTTATCCATCACTGAATGTAACAAGATGTTGCGTCTATGATCTACGTACAGATTAATTAATTACAATTCTTTGATGTCGTTTAAAATTTAATCAAATTTGTCTTTGGTTGACATTTTGACTTTCCCTTTATTACGATGTAACAAGTGTTCTTATTTTTTCATCTGAGGAATTTTAATATCTTTTAGCACATTCAAGTATGTATGTTCACTAGGCATTACCGTTATGCATGTATATTAGATTGGGAGATTAGGTCAACACTCGTAATGGTCATTCAAAGCATAAATCCTGACCATCATAACAATGTTGAAAATGAATGTGATGTATGCCTGTCTTCTGATTTCTGCAGACTTTATTCCTGTCAAGGACAGCTGCAGAGCGTCAAAATGTTCTTCAGTTGATTCGATTGTTCTCACTCAAAAGAAATCACCAAATATGTTTTTGGCATATAGGCCTAAAATATGTAAATGAATGTTTATGCCTGCGAGGTGTTAACTTAGAGTCATTCTTAAAGATAATTACGTTCATTTTGTGAAGAGAAAATCAATTTATTCAAATTTGGACGATTTTAACCAATTCGATTTAAATATTCGAATTATTACATTTGTGAAAATTTATAACAAGATAAAAGATGTATAAAAGTGACGTTCGCACAATACTCTTGGTTTTTGTTGTCATTGCTCGGCATAATTACCAACTGCAGGTCTTTAGTATTACAAATTATTTCGGGCTTTGTCGGCAGACGTTGTATATAATAGAATTTGCGCAGTATGACCTGTCAGCAGCGTTAATTGTTACATTTTCGAATAAAAATCGCCTCAAGTTATTAATAAAAAACATCAAAGATACATTTTTGTTCACGTATCGAATTCATTGTAATTTATAAATTATATCGTTAATAAATATTACATGCAATAATTATTTACAATTATGTATCGCATTTATGGCTGTGATGAATTTCTTTGCGTCTTATTTCTCATCGAAAACAAACAAGAAATGAACAATTTCTAAGTAGACAGAAAATATGTCATCCAACTAATAAACTCCCATCATTAAAAACAGTCCTTTTCAAATTTGGACTTTTCATTTATTAAATTTCTTATTTATTAAAAGGGAAATTATTCTCATTGCAGTTAATTATACGTAATTGTAGATTGTGGCCACTCTGTAAATAACAAAGTTGCAAAAGAATTATTAAGCATAATATTTAATGTCGGATTAAAAATATAGTTGTTACATAACTTTTCCAAAAATTACATTGTTTATTTAGCCCCTTTGCAAATGGAGTAGACTGGTTATACAAATGAAAAATATTTTGGGTCGAACTAATTCAATTAGCCAATCTAAATCCAAGTGAATTATAAAAATGTCAAATATTTAATAATAGATATAAGTTTGAGCCACTTTCAGTGGAATGTCAACCGTAAATATAAAGGGTGTCCCAAGCCCAACCAGTGTTGCCGATTTTGGTGGCTTGAGCCGGCCGGTGCTAATATATTTTACGTTCTGTAGAGGCCTGGTTACGTCTTGTTAGTTGTTTCCTTACTACGACTTATGCATGCACCTAGGTAGAGACATTTCTTCTTCCCTGGATTCACTTTTACTCTAAAATTACTTACAGTTGCTACATTAGTTATAGCGTTTATATTAATTTAAAAGGTTAGTATGTAATTGAGAGAAGCATAAGAAAGAGAGTGTTTCTACTAAAAACAATAAAAGTGTTTATTTTCTAAGAAAAACATGAATTCCATTTTATGAAAAGCCTAAATACCTTAAATCTTTTATATTTGCGGCCGGTAAGGCCTGCAAAAATACGGCCTGTAGCCGTCCGTTCTGTAAGGACTGCAGATCGACCGGTGCGCAACTCTGGGCCCAACCCAAATGAAAATTTACTTTGCAAGTTCAAATTCAATACTCATTTTTGCATTGAAAAATATTTGTATGTTGCAGCATCGTCAATAGTCGTTGATAACAACTTGCCTCGAAAGGTGTTGGCATGACTTCCTTATGTATAAGCACCTAAGCTGCTTTAGTGGGGATG
Organism: Hofstenia miamia; assembly: GCA_900660155.1. NCBI lineage: Eukaryota > Metazoa > Xenacoelomorpha > Acoela > Hofsteniidae > Hofstenia > Hofstenia miamia. The sequence goes on along the minus strand of CABFPE010000040.1, from coordinate 1,039,256 downwards.
TTAAAATCGTTACTGATGATCACCAAGGTCTTTGTACTTCAAACGATTGCCAATCTAGATTATTTTAAAAAGGTTAGATATGTATTCTTAATGGTGTTTGCATATGACTCAATGGTTTAACTGCATATGAAAGTTTCAGAGTTAACATCTTTGAATTGTGTTAGTTTAAAATATATTTAGCTGATTGGCCGTATTTGAAAGAAAAGTTGAAATATGCTCTAACTAAGAAAGACAGTTTAGGAAGAGTAATGTTTTTACTTTTCCAGTAGTTTTGTGTTCTTATATTTTGAACATTCTTCAATTTTTAATCCTCATTCAGTAAAGTATACATAGCAAAGCTTAAAGAATAAAGGTGTTAGTATTTTTGTTTGAAAGAATAATCTGTCAAAAGAACATATTTGGATTGCAGCTGGGCGTGTTTGCGTTTCCTGGTCGGAAAGATTGACTTTTCCATTATTGATGACGTTCTTTTTTCCAAAGGGATGAAGTGGTGTTTATTTTTAATAGATCAACGCTTTACCGAGATATTAAATAATTCACACTTTGTTGACATGGCGAAATCAGCGAGGAAAGCACAGTTTTTTGCACTTTCTCCACTCTTTCTGAATAATTTATCCCCAAAGTACTTTCTAACTTTGAAATACTTGATTGCAATCCTTTTGAAATAAGGAATATTAAACGTTATGTGAATCAAATCAATAAACGTGATCATGTTAAAGATTTAGACTCGAATGCTGTAAATGACATAGATTCACAAAATCCAAGCAGAATTATTATAATTTTTTTAAATAAACTTCATAGTTTTTATTTCTAGCAGCCACTTAATAATAAATGGTTTGGCCATGCATTTTAGTTTTAGAAATCAACCCAAAATCCATCATTTCGTTTTTGTATATAAATTTCATTTTTATTTAACGGTTTTTGATGCAAAAAATATTTCTGATAGCCTTTGCAATATGAAGCACCATTTAATTCAATATAAGAATACTTTATGCATTCACTGAATTTTTGCAGTTTTGCTACCTTTAGGGCAAATATTAATATTTTTAGGTTTCGTAACCATAATTAATTAATAAATTGCTATAAAAGGTATGCTTAAGAAAACGTGCATTACATAATTCAATGATCTTGACAAATCACAGCAGTAAGGACCAATGTGGGAAAAGAAGGCGGATCGACTGCGAGTGTGCATTGCAAAAAAAATTATATTCTCATATTATTAATTGTGCTTAGAAATCATAATTCTCATATATATTTTGCAATCTGCAATCAAGTATTCTTAGCAGAAATTTTCGTCAACCAGTGTTCTGCAGAACACACACTACATGTATTTAAAAATTGTTTTGTCCTCATTAATCAAGAAAAATTGAAATGTGATGGAGTTATAATATAGGGAATGTAAATTTCAATTTTTTTAGAGAACGTTTAGGTGGCTTAAGCCCATGCTACACGAACAACTTTTGTCGCCAACTTTTGTTGTTGATTTGGTATGCTACACGAGCAATTTTAGTCATTTAATTAGTTTTAGATAAAAGTTGGGGAGGGCATGTTACACAAACGATTTTAGTTGGCAACACAAATTGTTGATAAAAGTTGTTCGCGTAGCATGGGCTTTAAAGAAACTTCATCTGATTTTTCATTTTGGTACTTGTTGTTTTAGTTTTCTTATTCAAGTCAAGCTTTGTTTAGAATGCAGCAAAAACACTTACAAAAGTGAAGCCGGAAATTTTGAATGCCAGCAGTGCCCCTTTAATTCTGGAACATCTTTAAAAGGAGCCCAACATTGTGAATGTCTTCACTCCTATTTCAGATCACCCTCGGAGCCATATAGCATGCCTTGTGGGAGGCTACCTTCAGCCCCCAGGTAAAATATTTTTCACTTTAAGCGCAGTGTCATAGCCTAAAACAGCGACTGATTAATTTCATATCAGGTGCTTCTCTTCATTAACCACAAGTACAAATCATTTCCTAGCAGGGGTGTACACAAAATTTTCTGACGAGGGACATCTTAGTTATGATTAGATGAGTGACCAAAAGCGGGGTAAAGCCTCGTGAAAATGATTTTAAAAAAATTTTTCCGAAAATTGTTCAATTTTATCAATCAAAGTCAGCTGTTTCCAAGGAGGCCATAAGAATGCACATATATAAAAAGCACTAGAAATTGAGATCCTAAAAGCTTTCGTTATGTTTCATGGAGATTTTTCTATTACGAAATTTACATGTATAACTGTTGAAACGACATTTGCATTTAATTTTAGCCACGACTGTATAAAGAGTACGTTTTGGAAACTTTTAATGGCAAGCCTCATTTAGAGACCTCATTGCAGAAGTTGACTATACCACAGTTACATTGTCATGGTCGCCTCCAATTAACAGACAGTTCCGTGATCACGTCTTTTATGCCTTATCTTGTGACGAATGTTCAACTGCTGAATATTCCATCAATGATATCAACGTTATCAACGACACAAAACTAGTTATCATGCATCTCGAACCCAACCGAAACTACACATTTATTGTAAAATCACTCAATTCACTAGTGGATGCCAGTACTATGCCCGCCAGCGTTAAATCGATAAATATTAGAACATACCCACCACGTAAGCCACACAATTATTAACTAAGAGTTCTCTAATGAGTATTTAGCTATTGTTGGAAATGTGGTGGCTGCTCCGATAGGCACTTCAGCAGTTAATTTATCATGGAGGCTTCCTAAGAATGTCAGTGTGCCTAAACACTACTCTTATTTAATTGAGGTGATGAAAGACAACAGCGACTTTGGAAAGATTCCAGAAAACAAAACATCACATCTATTTACTCGTAAGTTGCTTAAATTTTCAAATATTTTCAAAAGAAGTTTTATTCGCATTGATGCTTGAATCATAATTATACATTTAGATCTCTACCATGGTCACTATGCCTTTCGAATTGCTGTAGTTGGGGTCTCAAGAAAACAACAGCAGTTTCCTTTCAGCGAATATGTATATTTACAAATTCCTAGTAAGTCTGTTACCTTAATAATCCTAACTTCGTTGCAAACGACCTTTAATATATTTTAAGGGTCGACTTGCTTCATTGTCATTATATTGAAGGGAATTATCTTACTAATTCAATTCTCCTGCATGTATAGCCTACAGCGAAACCCGACACAAAATAAAAATTATAAATCATGTCAGAATTTTATTTAAGCTTGTACATTTTAACTTAAGATCCTAGTCTTGTAGCCAAATTTCCTAAGGATGCTATTCACTTTAGGTTTACGCCCTACCACTTGGAATCAATCAATTTTTAACATTTAAGCTGCTTTTCAATCGATTGGTGTAAATAATTTATGCATTAGAAAAAAACTGACTGAAATATGGTCTTCTAAAAATTGCAAATTCTTTAAGTTTCTCGAATGCGGCCCCTTCAATATTAAAGATAAGAGTTTCTGACCTTGAGACAACTTGGGTCATGTGTTGTCCTATCGAAAACTACATGGTTTTCGAAGATCGGACCATTATTGTTGACCAGCCATAAATTCCTAACCGCTGGTTTGGGCTTTCAGGCTATCAACATCACCAGATTTAACAAATTGTGATTTTTTTAATGATATGGCATGCTGGAGTCATTCTCTAACTTTGGATGAATTGAATCCATTGACATACAAATGATCATATAAAATAATGATGGGTTCGCTGTTGAACACCCTATACAAAATTTTTAAAAAAAATCATATTTAAAAAAAAATTATAACACAACTACCACGGTTTTTGAGTTGTACTAATTTGCACTGAATTAGATGAAACTGATATATTTTGATATGTTAAGATAAAGCAAATGCTGTCGATTAATTAATAAATAATTGATAAATGTAATTGAAACCGACTAGCCTCTTTTACTAACCGAATCGATTGTCAATTAATGAATAGGTTAGTTGTAAAATCTACGAAAGATCCCAACTAGCTACATAGGCAAAATCTGTTGTTACTAATTTTACTGCCCTATAAAAAGCAATGTGAAAATCCTAAATTTTATGGAATCCCTTGGCATTGTTGATGTACATGTACTTGAACCATTCCTAGCCCATTCATGAATTTCTAAAACTTAATTCTGCTCAGACATGCCATTTGGGAAATATATTAAATCCTTCTGTTTCACTTAATATGATAGATTTTGACTTGGGATGGTTGTTTACCAGTATTAAATGCATAACAGAAAAAGACAACATAATTCACTAGGGTTTCATTAAATTTCATTTGTTTCCCCAATGTGCCTGTTCGCACTTCACTTGCGATTTAATTTCCAATCTTGTCTGGTTGTTGTCAATCAAACGCTAGTTGTTCTGCGTTTGATCTTTTTCAAATTAGCGCTGCGATGCTTTGCTTTCTACTCCATTCTTTTAAGTAGATGAGGATGCGCCTGTTCAAGGCCCATCTAACTAATTAATAAATTTATTTGTTTTGATTCTAGAATTTAGCTTCTCTCTGATATTAAAATAATTGGAAATCAGAGGCTCATTTCAACAAATACGATAAAATATCATTTGCAGTATAAATGCATATTTCTGTCGTCGACATAACAGCTTTGCTGAAATGGTAGGAAATACAATTATTGACAAAATCTAGTGTTAGCTGATGCAAGTTACTGTATACATAAAGTCGATAGAGCTCTAAGCTTAGTAAATTTTGTGTGTATATTTTATGACTATATATCTCATCAGCGCGTACGCTAAATTCTGATGATGAGATTATTTTTTGTACAAAAGAGATTTAATATTCCATGAGAGAATACTAACAATGTTCAATTAAGTAATTATGAATCTATTATATATTTGTAATGTCTGCTTATTGCAAAATTGGATTCTCATTGGAAGGAATTAATCATTCTTTATTCTATCGACTGATCTTCCAATTTCGGGCACCATAATCAAGTTTATGGGGAGAGGCACACTTAATTGTATACAACTGAGCAATTGCGTTCCACTGGGAAGCTTTGCCTTATGTTGACCGATAAGCGTTAGGATGAAAGGAAATTGCAGTAAATTGCAATCGGCGAACCAATTACGAGGATCTATTGACATTTGACGAATTGAATGCCGATCGATAAAAAGGGCAGCGTAAATGTGTAATTAGTTAGATAATCTTACTATTTTAGAAAAACGCTAACAGCTATGATATTTACAGAAAGCATGTTCTAAATATGAAATTCCTTCAAAAATAAACAAACTCATTTTAATGGTGAAATTAATTTTGAAGAATATATCTTGCCATATACTTCAGAGGGAATTTATTTGAATTTAATAAAATATTTGAAGTTACATAACAATAATACATAAGTTGAATATGATGTACTTGCAGTTGTCCCATTTATATGCATTGCAATTATTGTCATAGCAGAATAACTTATAAGATATAATGATGTACGAAGAAATCCTTGAGCCAATCATATTATTTTCCGTTATTTAAATTTAGAAATGAAAGAATTGCCTCTAGTAGTTTATGTAAACCTCTTCCCTTGTTAAATTGTTTTTTTGACAGTCTTGTGAAGCGTCAAATTTTGTAGAGAGTGTTTCAACAACACTCTTGTCGATCGTATTAAGCCAAGTACTCTCTTTGTATTGCATTCACCTCTAGAAAACCAATGTTCCATTTAAATGCTGAAAGCATTTTAATTGGAAATCTTTTCTATTACATGTAAATCCCAGTGTGCAAAATATCATTCTTTAATTCAATAAATTCTTCCTGAAATAGAGTTGGTAGTTGGCCGACATTTTCTAGCAAAACCTTTATTTAAACTTATCACTCCAGTAGGTCGGGAAACTTGGAGGCCGGAAATCAATAAAGTAATATATGTGTATGTAACATGATTATATTAACGTATGGCAAGTTTTTGAAATTGTGTTTTCTTGTTTTGCCCAATTGTTAGTTGAATAAGAAAATGATGTATTACATTATTATAGGTCGAATAATGTTCTTTCGGTTTTCTCAGGGAAAGCAAATAACGCTAACCAACAGCTTTCTTTTATGTACTATATAAACCTTACTGAATTTGTAATTGATAGCTTAGTTGTTGGATTCAAAATCCACCAAATTTAAGAATTGCACTTTAGGTAATTTGGGTATTTCTGGAAAGATGTCTTTTAATTCTGCTCCTAACATCATCATAATGAGTGGGATAGTTGGGACAGTGGCATTGATTCTGCTCATTATTTTGTTTTCTGCATTGTGCCTTCTCAGAAAACGTCATCAGAAATGGAGCAAAGTACCAGGAGCCATGATTGAATATCCGATCTCGGACCGCGTTTGGCATTATTGTAAGACTATAATATTTACTATAACTGGAATTTTTTTATTTTTATAGAATAAGATCTATCAACATTTGGGGCGTATTTTGAAAAAAAATGGGTTTTTTAAACACACTAAAAAATCAATAGAGCTTTGGTTGAGTTCGGTCAACATTTCTGGACCAACATACAACCCTGTATAGGATTGTTATTTGTAATACATGCTAACCATATGCATTCGATTTACTCTCGAGCTATGCATGTTTTCTTTGTTTGTATATTTGTTCATTTGCATTATCTTATGTACTTTTGTATGCTTCTGTCTGAAGTTTTAAATCTTAGTACATTCAATTCAAACTATATGCAACATTTGCGTATTTTATTAGTTTTAGCGATCAATGTTACAAAAGACCAGTGTGTACTATCAGTGGTGTATGTAAAGAAGGGGACGGTGGAATGCCTCCCCATCAAGTTTTCAATATTGATTTTGATTTGTTAAATCAAACAACGTTCTTTAAAAAAATCGAAAAACTTTAACACTAAGGTCGTGAAATGCAGTTTTTAGGGGCTGTTTTTTCGATGATTTTCAAAAATCTTCGCGGGGATCGTCCTGATCCCCCTGTCAGAAAATCTTGCGTACGCCCATGAATACTGTACTTATAGTGTAGGCTTATGAATAATCGGTGTCGATATTAGACAAAGTGAAAATGCAAACACATATGCATTTATGATATAAAATATTGTATAGTTACTTCCATTAAATTGCATTTGTAGTGTTAAAAATTTTTGTTGTTAATTTCCCAGCAGCTTCTACAAGAATTTAATCAAATTTCAACTCATGGTAGTTAACACCGTTTACTTGGTTTCTCTTGATTAAATGACGAAATTAGTAAGCTGAATTTGTCAATGTTTTGTATTTGTCTAATTGACTCTGTAGAAAATACGTCAATTAATTTGAAGTATTTTTTTGTTGTTAAATTCTGACAGTGTTTGATTTGAAAATCGTTAAACTTCCTAAAAATTGATTGATGATTGAGACGTAATTGTCAACTAATTACTCTGTCATAATGTTAATGATAATTTCATAATAAGCATCGTATCTAAAAAACACTCAAACTACATCTTTAAGGATTACACTGTCAGCTAGACAGAATATAAACTTACTCACAGTCACAGACAGGTGATAATTTTCTTTGTAAATTTATGAATTTATAGCGCAAAAAAATTTATTCCAACAAGTATGATAAGTCAATAAAGTTTATTGATTTTTTGAAATTTAAAAAAACATTTATGAGTGATAAATCTTACGAAATCAAGAGTTTTGGTGTGGTTGGAGTTTTAGTAATAATCTTACTTCCTCATCTGATTAAAAAATTGTATTTTTTGCATTGGCCTTCAGGATTGCTGAATATTTAGAATAATTTTATATTAAATTTAGCTGAGGGAAGAAATACACTCATGAATTCCAAAGAGGCATACGGTCAATCCTTTATCGATCCAATCTACTCTAATCTTGACGAAATGCTCGAAGAATTCACAAAAGAAATTCCCGAAAATTATATCAGCGTAGAAAAAGAATCTGTGTATATTGGAGGTAAGATTACTCTATTTTGATAAATTATCCATGCATTTTCTAGAAATATTCTTGAAATTGTCAAAATTTTTGAATTATTTCTGTGGTTTGCACATGTAAATTAGACCAATTAAGGATAACACTTCTACAATATCATACACAATTGCAAATTTGCAATTGCATAGAAAAATTATTTAAATATCAGTTGGCATTTAATAGCTCATTTTCTTGCATCCACAATGCTGTTGTAGGACATGAAAATACTAAAATTTTAATCTAGCTTTGGATAAATAAAGTTGCCCCCTTCCCCCATTTTTTGATGCTCAACGCCAGTTGTTACAGCTAATAAAGCATTTTAATTGTATGTATTGATTACCGCACATTTTCATAATGCTATTCCTATTAGTACTTTGTTTCGTTATGCAAAATATATATCAGCTTCAATATCCCATCAAGTCATAGCCAATCGCATAGATTTCGTTTGTAATAAACATTTCCTGCTTGTTGCACACTTTTCAGCAAAGATAGTAGAATAGAAATTATTAATCTTGCCAAATGTTGGGCGTATAGAACTCTAAATAAGGAAACATTCAGAAAGTTGTTTTCCGACAAATTTAGTGTTACCCTGTTATTAACTAGTGGCATGTAGTAATAATGAGGGATTTGTACACATGCTGCACAGAAATGTGTAGTTTGTTTATATCAGAAGTGTGCGTCTCTTATGTGGTAAATGCATAGCATGCTTTAAGGAAATAGTAAACAACACGTGGATCTAATTTAGTCTCTAAATCGATGGATAAGAGAATGAATAATTTTGGTATTACCACGTTTTCATAAAATTAAAAATTGCAATTCCGTTTCTTTAGAATGAACCCCCTTGAGCCGCTGAGGGATCTAGAGTTGTGATGGGGTTGATCTAGTCAATTGAGTTTCGTTGTTTGTCTATATTCATTTGGGGCTGGACCAAACATTATAAATTTATACTATTTTACAATTGTACAATTGAATAGGGTCAAATTTACAATCACTACGTTTATTTTTATACAATATTAAATTATGTTCTGGCCTGAGTTTAAATATCATAAAGTCATGGGCTGTTTAACATGCGTCTTGGATGTTTTTGGAAATAGATATCAGCTTATTTGCAACTTTACAAGGACCTATGTCCCTTTCTATTAAAGAAATTTGTGATTTTCACTATAGTTTGCTACTAAAAAATATAGGTCTGGCCTGTGTTCGTAAGTCTGAAAAATATCCCTCTCCCCCTACATTATTTAGATCTTCAAAACATTTCCTTAACACTGGTAATTATTATACTGATGTAAAGTTTATTTAATTTAATGAAAAAATGGAAGATAAATACGTCAAGATATTCTTAGTTTTGAATACGACTAGTCAAAAAATTAGCATTCAGTAAATGTTAAATTTTATCAATGAAATAATTAAATTGCCATTTGAAAGAACAATATTGGTTAAGTGGAAATTTAGTAGAACAAAATTAAATTATACACTCAATAATTCAATTTGTTTAGCACTGAGAGCATATTTTATCGAATAGGGCGGGAATCAATTACGTTTCTAACGAACACAATGACTAAGATGTCGTTTTATCACCAAGGGGAAGGGCACTACCTTGATAGCACATTAGCTGACAATTAACTTAGTCCACAAATCTATCAACTAATACAATAATTTTTTTAATTTTATTGTCACTTGTAAATTCCCTTTCTATAAATGTCCTCTAATCATTTTTATTATTGAATTTTAAAGCATTTTTCTTCCTTAATATTATATATATATATATATATATATATATATATNTATAGATTTCACAATGTTTCGTTGAACATAAATACCATTGATTAGGTGGATCTTTCACTGAACGTGGAATTTATCAAGCCAGCGATCAGTACCCAATATTCGTAGCAGTGAAAATGGTTTCAGCTATGGATTCCGTCGACGTTCGCGAGCAGTTTGCAATGGAGGCTGTGACTATTGGTCAATTCAATCATCCCAACGTCTTACAGTTCCATGGTGTCTCTCTAAAAAGTAAGCCTCATGAAAAAACCTAATTTCAAGTTTATTTCTGAACATATTATTTTCAATAAACAACATAAGGATTCGAATCTGTTGTATTAGATTAATACTCTTGTACATTAACAAGTGATATGTATAAAACTTAATGATTAATGCATTAATTATAGTGCATTCGATTATATGTGTAGAATATCTTATAAATTATGTTTCTTTGAAAATTTTCTTTAAAATGTATTTGCGTTTGATTACAAATACAAGATTTCTTGCAAATTTTAGTCTAATGTCTTTTATGAAACTCCGTATATCTTCTAAGGCTGGACCAGGAGCTATGGAATTATGTTCTTATTGGAGTGGCTGAACTGAAGTCCTTAGCATAAAAATTTCTTAAATTTAAAATACTTATTGCTAAAATAAGTGCCAAGTGGGAAAATTATTGGGGGTGCTCTAACCCTCTCAACCACCCCTGTTTCTTAGCACCTGGGCCAGACGGGCATTGGGTAGAGAAGACAACGGCTAGGCAGGGTATACAAAATTTTTTCACCGCGCAACACTACTGTCGAGATTATGCAACAGTCAAACGTGTTCTTTTATCAAATTTCAGTTTTCTATTGTAAATTGCAAATTGACGAGTACAACAAATTTTGTGAAATGCATTATACGATTTTTAGATAGTCCTTTAATGATGATTCTTGAACATACCAGTGGTGGGGATTTAAGTACACTGTTAATGCAAAACGAAAAACTTTCCTCTCTGCAGTTGGTCCATATGCTAAGAGGCGTGGCATGTGGAATGCAGTACCTCTCAGATATGATGTACGTACATAAAGTCCTAGCCGCCCATTCTGTCTTAGNAAACCAAAAGATGAGATCGTCAAGATAAAGTTAAAAGATGGAACAATAAAACGCATAAATAGGAAAGACCTAAAATGTCAGACATGTGGAAAGAAAGGCCANCCCTGTTTCTTAGCACCTGGGCCAGACGGGCATTGGGTAGAGAAGACAACGGCTAGGCAGGGTATACAAAATTTTTTCACCGCGCAACACTACTGTCGAGATTATGCAACAGTCAAACGTGTTCTTTTATCAAATTTCAGTTTTCTATTGTAAATTGCAAATTGACGAGTACAACAAATTTTGTGAAATGCATTATACGATTTTTAGATAGTCCTTTAATGATGATTCTTGAACATACCAGTGGTGGGGATTTAAGTACACTGTTAATGCAAAACGAAAAACTTTCCTCTCTGCAGTTGGTCCATATGCTAAGAGGCGTGGCATGTGGAATGCAGTACCTCTCAGATATGATGTACGTACATAAAGTCCTAGCCGCCCATTCTGTCTTAGTTTCCGGTAATGGTGTATGCAAAATCGCGGGCTTCGATCTTAGAATTCAATTGGATCAAGAGGTTGGAGCGTTTGGAGATCAACCAGTAAGTTTATTTTTTTCAGACATAATGTCTTTCTTAATACAATGAAAGCAGGTGTTTCAAACTATAGTTTTTAGATTAGCGCAAACTTAGTTCCTTGGACTGCACCTGAAGTATTTGCTATGCGGAAATTTTCCACTGCTTCTGATGTATGGTCTTTTGGAATTTTGCTTTGGGAAGTAATTAGCATGGGGGAAAGACCATACTGGAACTGGACTAATTTTGAGGTATTTTGTTCAATTTGAAGATATAATATTAACTATAAACTAAACTTGTGTTCTTAAAGTACCAAACTGTTTTGTCCGCATTTTCAAACAGTTATCTCCAAGCCTATTGGAAACTTGGTGCAGAGATTTGCATGGGCTGGGCTTGGATAAGAAATTTGAAAAAAATTGATTATTACGCAAGTCAATGCAAATGCCCTGAATTCTATATAAGTTATAAACAATGTATTAATAAAGAAAATTAACGTTTTGAAGTTTTACGTTAGTATCACATACTCTTTTAAAATTCAATTTAGAATCTTCAATGGGAGGGTGTAGATTTTATTAAAAGTATTTATCAAATATTGATGTAGCAAACCGAAAAATTTGAGAATATTTAAGCAAGTATTATAAAATTGGGCCGAATTGGTATCATTTAGATGTACCGGCCAATGTCCATTTCTGTCTCTTTTGCACATTATGGCTAAGTGTGCTTCCCTATTATGGTGAAAGTTTGCATAAAAATTATTCATGCGCTGGAAGTATATGAATATATTAACTTTTTTCAATGGAAATGCTTCCCTTACCTAATGTTCAGATAGTAAAGTGGTCTAACGCCCATGGCAACAATGACTTAGCACAACTATTTTATTTTCTATAAATAGACCACCCAATTCCCGTCCAGGCGCGCAAAATCAGAAGTCGTCGCGCTTGGGCGCGAATTAAGGATGAAAGTGAAATGGCAGACGATACTCTATCCAGTGTTACCTTCAGATTTTACATATCTTCATTATATATTAATATCGTTTTAAACATTTTTATAAAAACCATCACAAATTGCAGTACGCAGGATTTCTGACGGGGGAGGGCAACGAAACCCCACGAAAAATTTTGAAAATACTGAAAAAATAGACCCTAGAAAATGCCTTACACCTTTTTTTAATTTTTCAGTATTTTACCGAAAATGTTTTGATTTAGTCAGTCAAAATCACTTTAAAAACCTGACGGAAGGGGACATTCCACCATGCCCCCTTCAGTACGCCACCGCAAATTGTGAAAAAAATGTCTAGATTAATAAGGCTGAATTTAGTCCATTTACATTGGACAAAATTACATTTATAAAATTTTCCCATGAGTTAGGATTTTTAACCATAAGTTTCTATTTGTAAGATAAACTCCACAGCTGCTATTGCAACACCTGAAGAACTTGTCTAGAGTGAAATTGTATCAATCAAGGCCTAATATATACTAAATAGTTAGTAGACCCTGTTGGCATTTAAAATACCTTCCCTAATAAATGCTCCCAATCCATGAGTATTATTTGAATGTAGCAACGAAATCTAAATTCCATTCTTTTTCATGGCTGAAAGTAAGTTTGGAATTGTAGATTTTAAAAGAAACTTAATCTAAGCCTAGTAGAAATTGAATAAAACTATTGTTATAAGAATTAAACTTTATTTAATTAAAAGGCTATTAATACACTTTTTGCTAAAAGGCTTAATAGGTCTAAGTATCATTATTGTATGCTCTCTTCCAAAAAGTTCATTTGCATTTTACGAAGACTATTAATGGATCGGTTACCTTGGAATTCAAAGCACAAAAAGATGAAGTGGTACATTAGTTAATGAAACAAAATAATTATACTTTAGTTCTTTTTATTCTGTCTAATTATGAAAACAGGTTTTCTTTGAAGTCTATTCGGATAAATTTTTTCACAGCATTGACTAGCTTTCGACTAGTATGAGGGATGCTACAGAATATATGTGAAATTATAACACTGTTTAATCATCATGTTATAAGTAGATGTTTATTTGAAAATCAATCTTAATATTTCTTTTGACAAATACGTTCAATATCTAAATTTAATTACTCCACACATCCATGTTTTTATGCTACAACTAATTAACCATTTCTGACATCGATTTTCTACTTTTCGCGGTATTGGATGTCTAATGAATACATATACTATGTCAAGTTGTGAAAGTAGTTTTTTAACATAAATGATAAAAAATTTAGATAATGAAAGCAGTAGATGGTGGATACAGACTGCCTGCTCCCCGTGGTTGTCCTTCAATACTTTTCGACATAATGCTACAATGTTGGAGCACTGAAAGAAACTATCGTCCAGGTTTTTCAAAACTGCGTGAAGCCCTCGAACATATCATTCGTAGCCCTTCTTCGTTAGATACATCCCCCAAGTAAGTTCCAAACATTTATTTACAAAATTTTCTCAAAAAATTGTTAACTTTTTCATCAAAATGTTAGTATAATTTTGCATGCATTCGGTCTAGGTGTAAACAATTTTAATTACAATCGTGTAACTCTTGTAGTTCTTCAACACAGTTAAGTGGCACGCTTATTGCCATTTTCGTTAACTGATTAATAGAGACTTTGTATTAATAAATACTTCAAAAGCAACATTGGATTACGTTCAATATATTTTTGCAACCAAATACCATGATATGTGCAAACGCAATTTTAATAATTAATTATAAAAAAATAGTAAAATACAATATTTTTCATATTTTTTCAATATTTCTTCAAAGATTAATTTTTAATATTTTAGAAACCTCTCTTATTAATTAAAAAAATATTAGAAGCGGCTTTCAATTACTTTCTTTTTTAGTAATCATCTAATTTGGAAAATGCACAGCAGCAACAATAAAGGGCGGATAATGACTATAATTTAATTGCACGTTGCATAGACTCTAGTCTGATAGCATGACACAACGACTTTACAATAATGGAAACCGATGTAGAATCAATTATTGTAATATGAAGTTAAAATCATTTTCGAAATTAATTCCAGGTGTAAACGGGTAATTTATCACGTAATTGATACCATTTGTTGTTAAGGAAGTCAATCAGTCTATAGCGAGCACTAGTGTCATTTCCTTAAGTTTTTAACAGATTAGTGAATAAAAGAAATACAATTCTCAATGGTAGGGGTAGATGACAATTGCCTGGGGCTGTTTATACAATCTTTTGAAAAATTAGAATAAGTTTGTGCGTTATTGAAACTGGAGCCGGGAATCTGTTGTTTATCAATTGCAAGCAAAAGAATACACCTTGTCAAAAAATCAATAAGATAAATCTACCAATCCTGCTTAATTAATTATATATCTCTAACGTAATTCAAAAATTTATTTTTGTATGAAGTCGAACATAAAAAATGCACAGATGCTTTCTCTACAATTAAATATGTGTACTATTTGTTAACAATTTGTCCAAAGACTTACAAATATTGTGAATATTGGTTACTGTTTAAATCTCAAGTTATATACACTGTTTCTTTTCTTATAGTAATTAAAAAGCTTAAAATGATTAAAACTTAACAATTATTTAAGAATCAACTTGAGGCTTAAAATATTTATTCAGAGATTTCTGAAATTTAACGTACTGAGATGTTTTTTTGTGTGTCATTTGAAGTGAATATGTATACAGTACTTGTTAATATTGCTTAGAAAAATTTTGTTTTGGTAATTCCTACGTCTTAAGTTTTGAGTTTGTGAAAATTTAACATTTCAATTACCTCCGAGTTGCCCTTTTAAATACTATTTGACATGCAGAAATTTAAGAATCATGTAAGAATATTTTAGGCTTATGTTGACTGAATAATTTTTATAAAAAAGAAGGGTGTTATTTTACAATTTCAATAGGCAATTTATCAAGAAAAAATTTCTTGAATGTAGTAGCTGAAAATAAATTTATAACCGTGTTATTTGACTGTTTTGCATAAAACAAACCCGTGAATTGTTTACACTTCGGTGGAGATGATGTGATTTTCTGATATATAGTTTTCTGTCAAAATATTAACGCTTTCCGCTTGTTTATGCGAGTTTTACGTTTTACAGTTGCTTACAGCATCGATTATGTTGGTAATTGCCAAACTAAAGAGAATAGATTAGAAGTGGGCGTTTCTAGATCAATTAACTCGACCTCATTTTACTTCTTCATCTTCCGCTGAGCAAATGCGCTTTCGAATAAACTGCTGAATAGATTAAATTTTGCTATTGTTTGCTTAAACAAACTACAATTTTAATATTATATGTATTACCTGTTTAAATTTGACAGTCAACTGTTACCAATTACATAATTTTATAGTCAACATTAATACGCCAAGGAATGGGAACTTATTGTGGAATTTATTCATTTCGTTTAAACTACATATGCCCAATTTTACATTACATGGAAATCAGTAATTTTTATTGAATTAAATTTAGTATTTTTCCTTGATTGTGGACTCAGACAGAAAATCATACGCATTGAATGAGTTATATAATCGCCAATACATGGAGACCAGTGGCAGTTAAACAAATTTTGGCTAAGGGAAAGCGGCAACTTACATTTATTACCCAGCATATTAACTAAATAAGAGGACTTCAATTATTTCAGTTATAAAATTTAGGGAGGTTTTTCTAAAAGATTGATTTTAGGATGGGCAAATGCCCCCTCTGCCCGCACTTCCACCGCTACAGATGTAGACTTAAAAATTCACTAAGAGCACATAAATGCATTTGATTTCTTTGGTATTGGGAATTTTGTGCAATAATATTTTAACCATATCTTCATCAATTGTGTTAATTAAATAAGTTTTGTTGGCTATGTTTATTTGAAGTTGGAAACCACCAATGTTTTGTTCTTTTTTTGACTAATGATCATAAAGTGAAAGGTGTCTTCAAAATGAACAATTCGTCATCATTACAGATTGACAATTTTTAAGATTTTCTTATCTTTTATGCAATCACTTGAAGCGTATAAAATTCTCTCAGAGAATATCATGCTTTTTCGGTATTTACAAGGTAGTCTTTTTACTCATCATATTCCTATGTTAAATTTTAGCAAAGATTGTCAATACATATTCAAATTGTGCATTTTAGATCTCCCAACACACTTCCACGTTCTCACATTTTCAGTGCTGCCCCCACGATCCCACAGTTTCTTCATCAGCTTAAATTAAAGCAATACGAAGGTCTATTCTCAATGATAGACGTCTACACAGTTGAAGATTTGTACGATAAGGACGATTCGTTCTTGGATCAACTAGGCATCACTTCTCCTAAGCACCGTCGCAAGATTCTAAAAGGAATTAAGGACTTACAAGACTCTAGTAGAACTCTTTCAGTGGACTACAGTGTGCATGCCGCCACTGTTAAGTCATCCAATCAGATTTTTACTCTTGCCTGAAGAGTATATTATGTCTAATTATAATTATCAGTGCAGTATTCATTGTTTATTTCTGTAAAAATCATTTAAATGTTAGAATAGTAAAGTTATTTATTTACTTTTTAGTTTTATCAATGAAACAAAGTTCTTTATTAATTTTCGAACGCATATATATATATATATATGCATATTGAATAAAGAATCCGCGGAATGGTTTGATAAATTTTTTAACAGGGATTTTGTCAGAAAATTACATTGCATGTTTGGATGTTAAGCTTTCAATCGGTTTTAATAGCAGATATTTTATGACATATGGAAATAGGATTTTTTATTAATTTAATCAATAAGCAGTCTGTTATTTTCTACTAAATACGGTTTTGCTACATATATAAAAATGTATAAATTGCTTTTTACGAATATCAAACTTTCAGTTGTTTTCAAATATAATTTTATCATTTTAGTAGAGAATTGTGAAACTAATGAATTAGAATTCCTAGCAAATGCTTAAGTATACCCATAGTTAGCCTAGGTTAAGGCTTATGAATGCAAACCATAGTAAGTAATTTTCCAATTGTTAACCTATTAATTCTTTTTGTTGATTACATTTCTGTGACCATTTTTCTCATAAATAATTTATTTGTGAATAGTTTTACACTCCTTCTTTGTAAATTTACAAATTTCAGTATTTACATTAATTATAAATATTTCCATAAATGCAAGGCTATTTACACAGATAAATTAATTTGTAAAAACAACACACAGGTTAATACTAAAATAACACAATCATATATAAGTACATACGCACAATGAAATTGATTTGCATATAAAAAATAATGGTAAATATGAAAGCAGTCAAACTATAGCGAAGGCCTTAAGTAATTTTATTTTTTGAAATTGTACTCATGTTTTATACTTTTTTTATTAAGCTATCTAATAAATTGTTGCATTGAACGATAATAACAACGATAAATGTTTATTATATATTCTAAAAACAAGTAAATATGTGAAAATTTATCGTTAAAAAATCACTTCATGTAATGCAATGCTGTTATGTGTCATTAATATATTTTGTAAGAGGCACTGACTATAAAAAACTTTCAATTTCTAGTAATAGCAGTCAATATTCGTTTGCTCATTAAAAATCATGGGCTTCGCTATTCGAATGATTTAATAAAACTAAGATAAGACAAAAAATTTTATGTAAAAGTTTTTGAAATCCAGCCCCACCCCCGGCGCACCTATATTTTTTAATGAGGCCCATGGGAGCGTATGGGTCACCCACGAGATTTTTAACTTTTCTCAGCCCACTCCAGGCAAGACGCTTTCAGTATAGGGCTCATTCCATAAACCTACAATGCAACTTTTTTAAACGTTTTTTGTCACATAGGCCAGAAATGTGCCAAGTAATCGTTTATTGATAGTTATACACCGACCAGATAATTTAAATATGGGTCATTTTAAAAAATCATATTTTGGGTTATTTTCACTATGCTTCTAAATTGGCCTATATGTGCACTCAATAACAGCGTTTTAGCATAATTTTAAAATGGCTTGTGTTGAATTTCAAAATTGGCTTTTCATTACAGCAGACCAATTTTAATTGTGATGAATTCCAAGCTCAATATTTGCCGTGCCTTGATAATCATGATAATCAACTAAATAGACTATATCGTAATTTTATGATATCTGCATACTTTTAAAAAGGCCTATGTTTTCAAAATGATGTTTTGACAATTGCTAAGTAGCTCATTTTAACACTGAAAATGTGTCTCTACAAAATCATTTAAACAACTCCCAAAGTAGAATCATAATATAAACTATTTTCATAAAATACATATTTTATCGACATTTTCAAAATTGCATTTTTCAATATATATATATATATATATATATATATATATCATCACTGATCCGGTATCATTGGGGACTGAAACGTGCCAGACTAGCTATTTTTCAGGATTAGCTGCTAGATTAGAATACACCAAACCCATTAGCTAATACTTCATTTTAAAATAAAAGATTTCGAGCAAGCTAAACAGCTCACATTGTTATCTAGAAAAACAGTTCATAAAATTCTGAAGTCTTGATATGATTGTGATGATGTAAAAATCAATTACTCGAACATCGGTGGTCATGCAGTAAAAATTGACATTGTCTGCGAAGCATGTCATTTTTTTCTTCTCCCACAAACTATCATGTGCTGCCAAATTCAAGATTGTCTGATATAAACATTAAAGATGTTCTTGCTAATCTTCTTTGTGACAGGACTCATGATGATGCTGTCAGGTATTCAGAAGTGGTGGGTACAACGAGTCTTCTTAGCAATGCTGCCTGGAACAATACACTGAAGCACATTAATGAAAACTTGTGATTTGACATCAGGAAACAGCAAAAATGCTGCTGCTAGGCTGCATGCTTCAATCTCTGAAGAAACAGGGGATGTTTCAGGTGATCCATTGAACTTATCCGTGACTTTTGATGGGAAATTGCATAAGCGAGGCCACACTTTACGGCGTTGTCTATGTCATGTCAGCTACTACTGGTGAAGTACTTGATCTTGAGATCTCTCAAAATACTGCAATAAATGTAAAGGTGACGCAAACTACCGAAATCATGAATATGATATCAACTATAATGGATGTAGTTGCAGCAGCAAGGCATATATTTGAAAGATCTGTGAATGTGCATAATCTAAGGTATATAAATTTGATTTCAGATGGTGATAGTTATGTATATAGTGCTCTCCTTACCCTGAACCCTTATGGTCCACAGCACATAATTCAGAAATATGATTGCATTAATAATTTTTCGAAAAGGCTATCAAATGGTCTCAACAAGATTCGAAAGAAGAAAATACTTGATGGGGTTTTTCAAGCAACAGAGAAAAAATGTTTGCAGCTAGCCAGCTACTTCAGAAACTCAATTGTTTCAATTGTTTCAGGTATACAGCATGATACAAATCAAGTGAAGCAGATATCATCGAACTTGTGACTAAAATGAAATAGAATGCTTTGTTTGGCCTCTTCCACGAAACAAAATTTGACGGCAAATCTTTGTGACGTAAGGACTAACCTCTTAAATCTTCGTGCAATTGGAAAAAGGGAGATAAATCCTATCAAGGAAAGCTATATAGTCTACATGACATCAGTTTATCTTACCATTATGAGAGGTTGACAACTTCAGATATGATGCGACGTTGTGTTCCTGGTCAAACTCAAAACCAAAATGAGTCTCTGCATAACAGGTTGTGGGCCAAATGTCCCAAAAGCAAGTTTGTGCACAACACTCACATTCCATGCCAACTATGCTGCCTTGGAGCCAACTATGCTGCCTTGGAGCCAACTATGCTGCCTTGGAGCCAACTATGCTGCCTTGGAGCCAACTATGCTGCCTTGGAGCCAACTATGCTGCCTTGGAGCCAACTATGCTGCCTTGGAGCCAACTATGCTGCCTTGGAGCCAACTATGCTGCCTTGGAGCCAACTATGCTGCCTTGGAGCCAACTATGCTGCCTTGGAGCCAACTATGCTGCCTTGGAGCCAACTATGCTGCCTTGGAGCCAACTATGCTGCCTTGGAGCCAACTATGCTGCCTTGGAGCCAACTATGCTGCCTTGGAGCCAACTATGCTGCCTTGGAGCCAACTATGCTGCCTTGGAGCCAACTATGCTGCCTTGGAGCCAACTATGCTGCCTTGGAGCCAACTATGCTGCCTTGGAGCCAACTATGCTGCCTTGGAGCCAACTATGCTGCCTTGGAGCCAACTATGCTGCCTTGGAGCCAACTATGCTGCCTTGGAGCCAACTATGCTGCCTTGGAGCCAACTATGCTGCCTTGGAGCAAAACAGAGGTGATTCTGCAAGAAACTTGTTGATGCTCGACATAAAAAAAGATGTTGTAAATCATTGAAAAGCAGCAAATCTAAGAAGAGATATACTGAGGTTGATAAAAAACATATTCTAGTGGTTGATTCTGATTAAGAACAGTTTTATCAATTATAAAAAGTTTAAATTGTATTTTTCTCCGTTATTACTTTTTTCAAAATTCATTGATACATAAGATGCTCTTTTTCACTCAATTTTCAATATAGAATACTGCTTTATACATCATTTGAAAGATAATTTAAATACAAATAACTGGACTGGCCATTTTTTTATATTTTGAATATGTTCAATTTAATACAATTTTCCACGCAGACCTTAGCATTTTTCAAAATTTTGAAAAACTTGTCGATAGTCACACACACTTAAATTTTTTCTAATTTATTTATCAAAAAAATGGCCATTTGGGAACTTCAATTATATCAGGTGGTCGCAAAGTGCCATTAACATCAGCGAATATCATTTCAATAAAAATGTTTTTAACTTTGAAGATCATAATATATTTTTTCAAAAGCTTTCATATGAATTTTTTTATTGAGCAATATCAAAGTTCTTATACATCTTTTTAAGACCTACAAGAATATGTATAGAACATTTCTATATCTTAAAAATTGTCAAAGTTATGGCGAGTACAAGACTATCTCGGTCTGAGACTGTTCCCCTCTTAAGACCAACAAACTAAGGCACTCCTTTTTTCCAGATGAATTAAAATTGGCAAATATTAGACCATTATTTAAAAGAAATGATCCCGAAGATTGCGAAAATTATAGACCCATTTCGATCACTTCTCCGATCAGCAAAATTTTTTGAACGAATTCTTTTTAAGCAAATTAACGAGCATCTTTGTAAACATGATCTCTACTCCAAAACACAATATGGTTTTCGTAAAGGTATTGTTATGAGCAACACTTTAATACAAGCTACAGAAAAATGGCGATCAACAATAAATGATAATGAATACTCAGCAATTGCTTGCTTAGACCTCTCGAAAGACTTCGATTCCATAGACCGCAGTATCTTACTACAAAAAGTTAAATTTCTAGGTTTTTCTAATGACAGCATAGGTCTTATCTCCAGTTAATTATACAATCGCATGCAAAGAGTTAAAATTAATGAATCCTTTTCAGATTGGGTATGCACTAAAAATGGGGTTCCTCAGGGTACAATTTTGGGTCCTTTATTATTTAATATTTACATAAATGATTTGTCTGAGCAAGTAACATGTGACGTTATACAATATGCAGATCACACAATATTATTTCATTCTAATAAATTTCCCGAAAAAGCGGTTCAAACTCTCGAAACAAACTGTGCTTCTCTTGCTAAATATTTTGCCTCTATAAAACTAAGAGTAAATCCACTAAAAACTCAATTCTGTATTGTTAAATCAAAAACTAAATCTACTGATACTTCAAGATACAAACTTAATTTCAACGGCATTCAAATAAAACAGGTTGAGTCTTTTAAGTACCTCGGAATAATTTTTGACATACATCTAAATTTTGAAGAGCAACTAAATCATGTTATTAGAAAAATGGCCACATTGATTAAAGCAATTAACTTAATTTCTCAATAACTTCCAACTAAAGCAAAAATCAGAATAATATATGCTCTAATATTAAGTCATTTTAACTATGCCGATATACTCTACACAGATATAAACCAAAAATTTCTCAGGAAATTCCAAGTGCAACTAAATTGGGCTATCAAAGTAGCAGTAAATAATCATAGCTTTAATAAGAAGAATGAATATAGAAAAACTTCAAAATTATTTCTACATCCGCACTGTTACATCTATATAAATGTCTTAATGACGTTCTTCAAAATAGTTAACAATACTTTCCCATATTACAAAAATAACTTCCTTGCTGCAAATTTAGTCAATAAACAAAATAAAAGAACACACATAATTGAACCTATTAGGTATAAGAAACGAATAATGAAAAAATATATGTGGAATGCATTACCAAAATATATTAAACAAATAAGCAGATTAAAAAATTTTAAAATGGATATTAAAAATATTTTTGCACTTATAATATAAAAAAACTGAAATGGCGAGGTTATAAATTTTATAATCCTGATTACTCTATTAATAGAAACTAGCAATCGCCATAGCCCAAGTTAACCACTTTTTATTTGTAAATATTCGTTGTTTTCTTTTTTTGTTTAGTTTTGTATTACTTTCTTGACGCTTTCAGAATTTGTTATCAGTATTTCTATTTATTGTTAAAACAATTTCTGAATATAGATTTTTCTTCTTCTCTAATAGGACTAAAGACAGAAACCAAGATTGAAAACCTTTCCAAAGTAGTATATGAAATTACTTGCAACTGTGGTGCACAATACATTGGAAAAACATTAAGAAATTTACAAACAAGAATTTAAGAACGCAAAAATAAATCAATCTCCGATCACCTAAAGAACTGTGATATGAAATTTACATATAAAGTTTTATCCAAGACAATTGATAATTTTCAACTAAGCATCAAGGAATCAATTTATATAGAATTAAAGGAGCCAAGCTTAAAAAAGATTACTATAAATACAAACTAAATTTACAGAAGATATCATCCTTATATGTTTTAGTGCCATTTTTTGCAATTTAATTATCTTACTGCTGCTACTACATCCCTTAACCTAAGCAGTGACATGCAAAATGAAATTGCCAGATGCGACCTGATTATGCACATTCATGAAAATCACCCAAAGTTTGATCATTTGATTCGTTAAGTATCATCTGCTTTTTTCTACAGCTTTTTTTAGTCTGAAACGAACTTGCGTCTTTGTAAAACTGAAAACAACCACACACTCATTTTCAAATTACTTTCACTAAAACTATGCGAGAGAGTTTCCTATTGACAAATATGTCTGAAACGAATCTTGCAAGGTTTCGAACTGTTCAAAGTAAACTAGCTGGGATATGGCCAATGCTTTTCCACCAAGCAAACTTAACCTGAAAATAATGTCATTTTGCGTATCGGTGTTACGTCTAGACTTGGAGCTCATGCTTGTGAGCAGATACTAGTATTTGTGGTGTAAATATTACAACTGATCATATTCATGGATTGTCATATAAAAGGAGTACTGGCCTGTGCCCTCTATTCTCAATTGAATCATTTATTCAAGCGCACATTCTCAATCATTGACGTCCCTTCAGTTTTAGAACCACCAGGATTGATCAGAAAAGATGGTGAGCAACCTCGTAGAGTGACTACTGTTCCTTGGAGAAGAAGCCGTTACACTAGTTGATGCAATTACTCCCCGTCGGATTTCCACGTTCTCTCCTGCTAAGGTTTCAATAGATGCTGAAATTCGAAAACATTCCAATTTTGCGACATTTTTCAATAAAGCCATATATTTCAGTCACTTGCTTTTAAATTCCAAGGTGATGCAGGTAAATATACAGGAATATTCGTTGCCAAACTTAACAAGTTCCGTATATTTTCATCAATGGAACCACGTGTGGAATATTTTAAACCATTGTGGCATGCATTTTGGAGACAATAGAAAATGAATCTTCATTAGAAGAATTGTTTGATGTCTTCTAAACAGATGGAAAGTTTAAAAGACCAAGTACTTACATTATTTTGACATAAGACAGGAAATTGTATGGCAAATTTAGGCAAACAAACAACATGCTTATGTAAATGAAGATTTTTCATTTGGTTTCAAGAAAGAGAATGCTCAATTCAGTTCAAAATACTGGGTGGAAATTGCCCAGTTTCTTTCAACCCTTAAAAGAAGTTCAGCTTTACGAAATTTCAATACTGATAGCTCAGAATACTGTATTTCCAGCATAAAAAACAAGCAAGAGGTCAGGATTTGAGTAGAAAAAATATCAATTTAATTCTTCCCTTTATTAAAAAAGAATTTATATATATAATTCGAACAATATTTTTCAATACTAAATATTTGTTGTACATGTATAGATTAGTGTTATAATGTATTATGTTAATTGTTGATAATTTTTCTTAATCATTTTAAAAAGTAAATATGAATCGAATATTTTTGTATAAATGATAAATTATATAAATTTAGTGTTAACAGTAACTAAATAATTAGATTTTGAAAATGTGTAGATAATTTTGAATGATTGTAATTATAATTTTGTGTCAATATAATTTAAATGAATTATTATAATGTTGATTTATTTCAAAAAAGTAGAGAAAAAGTTATTAAGAATGAGAAAATAGTAAATTTTTAATTTGTGAGATACGAAAACGTCTGTTGCTGAATATTCTCGCATATGATGGCCAATATTTGTTCTATGCCTGAAATATTGGAAAATGAGCAATTTTTTGATGAAAATTTATTTAAACTGTTCTCGGTTACAACAGCGTGTAATTTTGAAGAATATATGAATGAAGAACCTCTCTTCTGATGTTTTTGGATTTCAGATATCATTTTCAGTTTGTGAGTTTTGCCTTTAAAAAATTGTAAAAAAACCGGAGTTTAAGGAATGTAAAATTGTACGCACCTTTAATAGTTGTTACTAAATAATCAAAATGATTAGAATGAACGCGAACTGGTATTTTCTTGAGTATTATATACATTCAAACGCTTTGCTTGAATAACGTTTTATGTTCGACACGTTAATCAAAATACAAATTAACATGGTTTAAATCATTGAAAAATGTTTTAGTGAAAACGGATCTATAATTTAAAACATATGAACCATTTTTTTTAAATAGTTCAGCGTATTTTGGTTGAAGAACAATCGTGAACCAATTTTATTAAAAACGATATATTCACGATTAATTACCCTCAACTCTTTTCGACAAGTTATTTAAATTTACTTATTTTTCAAATTTATACATACCATTTCAGATACGACGAGATATCCTTTTCGATATTGTCTGAAGCAAAATATAAATTCAAAAGCTATTCTCGTGTTAAATTTAATAAAATATGGGCCAATTCAGAAATAGTGGTACAGAGGGGGCACATTATCACCTAACCTACATACTATAAAAAATTCATTTTAAATTTCAGGCTTCTCACAGGAAAGAGAACAATTGCTAAAGGAAATGTTCGCCTATAGTATAGTTGTAGGGGCGGATTTGAATGAACATTTGTCGAATTTGTTTTGATTGCAATTTTCTTTCACAAAAACGTATGAATAAGGCATTTTTATCTTATTGGAGAATTTTCAACATACATAATTTTATTCATCCTTGATCTAACGCATTGTTAATAACAATGATGTATATAAATAAACAAGAAAAATTCAAGTTCAGGTATCCAATATGGCTTAAGAATAGGATCGTTATTAAATCATTTAGAATTTTTTGTGTGAATTTGTACTTACGCATCATTCCAGTTAGAATGGAATGAGTAATTATTAAATGAATTTTTTTATCAAATAACTTGCAGATTTTCAAATTCAGCAAAAGCATCATTTTTTGAATTTCGACACCATGATTTGGTTTGGCCTTTCTTCTAATATCTTCAAAAGTGATCAGGTGTAGGAATTTTTGAGAAATTTCTAATTTTGTTTGCTGCGTTAAAAACATTGCTTATAACAAAGCCACTTTATTTTCTTAGTTTGTGATAATGTCTATTTCTTTATAATTGTCACGTAATTTAATTTATAATTAAATGACCACTATTTATATTGGACATCGAATGATATTGAAACGAATCTTGTCATGCGAAATTAGTGCAAGAGTAATATCTAGCACATTCAGCTATTTTAACTTGTCACAAAAAAACAAACGAATTCACTCAGAAAAACATCTTGGTCATCAAACTGGAGAGAACTAACACTTAATTTTAAAAATCTTGAAACAAAATGACTAATTTTACTATAGAATGAAAAGACTATAAATGTGACTTCCGGAACAATATTGCTGGAAAATATTATATTTTGTATATTTCGTTATTGATACCTTCATTAATATATATATATGAGTTAATATATTCTTTTTTGATGGAAGAATATTTGTATTTTTCCAAATATAATCATTCGTCATCTTCCTTTTAAAGTAAACGCATCGTAACAAAGAAACCAATTTAAACAATTTAATAAAACCAATATGAATTCTGAGTATATGCTAAATATATGGATGCCTGCTGCATACGATTCCTAGAATCTTGCAGTGAATTGCTTCTGGCTAAAAGTGACAGATATTTAACATAGAAATTATTAGCACCATGAGTGTGACAAATAGTCGTTGGAATAACAGTGAAAAAATTTCATTCGTTTAAAAAATACATGAGAAAATCTGCTTCTACTGGCTTCTTCGACGAAAACTGAAAATTGCGATTTCTATTAGTTTTCCGAACGATGGATTGCGTGAAGTATCCAACTAAAAATAATTCATGCCGCTGCAAATATTAAAAATCGATATTAATATCATATAACTCTGATGCGATTGCAAAAACTTATTACATATTTACGTATACTAAAAATCTTTGCTACAAAAACCTGTGGGACAGGAAGCAACATCAAAAATAATGCTTCTAATGACGTTTACCAACATTTTGAATTATCGTAGACGTAAAAATACTAAGTTGTAGTGATAATGTTGCATATTGCAAAGAATGTATGAACCAACATATAATTAATTATCTGTCTACTTGTTCTATGTCTAACATCATTTAATTACCAAAGGTTTTAATAGTGGATATGTCATTCGTCTGAACAACCGAACTGCGAGTTTGAAGAATATAATCAATGAACTTCACAAGGTACACCAGTACCTTCCGATTAACTTCAGGTAGCTGCTCCACAATCTAAACAGAAATTTACAAACAAATCATCTTTCCAAAATACCTTTTCAGCGTTATCCTTGTTTTGACAAAGTGTAGCTACGCCAAAGAAATTGGAGGGTACCACAGGCTCAGGTAAAGCATTTAGAAACATTATCAATACATTGGAGACATCAGTGAACGTGAATTCCTCTAAAATAAAATTCGTATGCGTAGGTAAGTGGAAAATACATAAGTACACATTCATAAATTTGAGGGAATGAGGCAGAATACGGTTCACAAACAAATTTATTATTAATGGGTAGAGAAGCGTTTGAGAATATTAAGTCATGCATGCCTCTTACGGAATCCATATGCATAAGAATTAGATCTGCAAAAGAAAATTCTTAAGCTTAGAAGGGAATGATAAAAACTGTATCAGCAGAAAGTGACCAATGGCAGATAACAGGCTGTTGAAATGGAATGACTGACTTATGACTGCCATTTATACATATCAATGTCAGTCTATTAGATATGAATCTGAAGTAACTGCACGCTATCATTTTAGAGAATAGGTTTCTCCATCCTAGGGATACATACGTATAACTACCAAATGAATATAATACTAAATACAAAAACATCAACAAAATGATATGAAATCAGAGAATTAAACTGGCGATGTGTGCCAATTGTTTTTGCACCATATGGCGCTTTGGGAACAGAAGGAAAAACAACTTTGAGGAACATTGCAAAACGAATCACAGTCCGTTCACACCTAACACCAGCCAAAGCACTGGAATCTACTTTTATAAGATTGTCAATGACAATCACACGCTGTACAGCTAGGGCAATTGTATCGCGACTTCCAATTGACTACTAAAGCTTATACGTCAGGAAACGCAAGAAACATTGAAAACTAAAGAAAAAGTGCAATGGCATCCATCTAATTAAAATAATAACATAAAAATGACAATTCATTCTAATGCTAGAAAAAAAATTATAAATAAGATTTTAGATCATGTACATGTGAAATTATTTTGTAAATTGTAAATTTGTATTTAATTTATAAAACAGATTTTTACAAGGAGATCAATAAATATATGGTGGTTAATACTAAATATGAAAGAGTTTGGTAAGATAAGATATTCATTATTTAGATAATATTTTCAATTACAAGACTGGTTATTTCTGAATAGCGTGAAGAATGATAACAAATCACTATAATGTTTACAAAAAATAAGACTACAAAATCTGTTCTGTTCAGGCTATGGAAATTAATTGCGAGTTATTGTATAATCTTTTATTGTAAAATTTGAATCCTAACCATGATTTACCCAAAATGAATTTTTCTTTCAACATAAATGCTTTCAATTTTCTTTTAAACTTAATCGCACTCTTAGTAATTTTTGTTTCATTTGGTAATCGATTCCAATTGCGAATTGCAACATTCATTAAAAGACTGTTCCTTTTTTACGAAATTTAATGCTAGTATAATGATTAGTTTTTA
Source organism: Hofstenia miamia (assembly GCA_900660155.1). Lineage (NCBI taxonomy): Eukaryota > Metazoa > Xenacoelomorpha > Acoela > Hofsteniidae > Hofstenia > Hofstenia miamia. The sequence goes on along the minus strand of CABFPE010000040.1, from coordinate 1,010,506 downwards.
TATTGCGCTTATGATAAAAGTTTGGAAACGATATTGAGCTATCAGGAGGTAATTGATTTGTTATTTTAAAAAACTTAATCAAAATATTAAAAACAAAAAGTTGATTTGGAAACAGCATGGATGACAAAATGAAATTTCGTGCTTCGGAGGAGTTTTTCTGACAAACATTCAATGCCAATTTTTACCAATGATTCATTTAAATTTGAATAAGTGTATTTGAATAATTAAGATGAATCATGACTAAAGCATGAAATATGTGAATCATATTGGCAGAGGGTAAATATTCAGCTACGTTTTAATACTTATTGCCATGCAGCTTGTATGTAAATTGAGAGTTAATAGTTATGCCAAGATATTTAAAAAGATTCTTTAGGGGAGATTGAGGAGTTATTAAAAGTAAGTGAAAAATTTGATAGTAATACACTTTTCCTTGAAGATTCAGGATGCAAAATCCAGTTTTTTCACAGTTGTTGTTTAATTTCTTCATGTTAAAATATTTACTCAATTTTTTCACAATTTTGTTCTACATCATTTATTGTTTGATTTAAGGATGTATTTCCACTAAAAATGCATGTATCATTGGCGTATTGAATCAATTGACAATTCGTGTGTTGCTGCATTTTGTTTACATATACAGTCCGTAACAAAAGTTTAAGACCATAACATATATAGGAGGTTATCCGAAATCGAGGAGGGCCAACACATTATTAAATATTTGAGTACACTTTACTAGTTTTTATATTTTTTACATTAGAGATTGTTATCGTAACTTAATAAATACAAAAAAATTGTTTAGTTTTCTTTTTGCGTCAGTCTCCTAGGGAAATTGTTTGGTCTTAAACTTTTGTTACAGATAGTATGTTAAAAAGTAGCGGTCCAAGAAGGGTAGCTTGCGGTAATCCACTTTTTGTAGATAGCACTGAATTCTGTTGGTTAGATAACGAAATATTAACTTAACGCTACTTTCAGGAAATCCTATCTTTTCTAATTTCATACATAAGGTATCGTGATTAATAGTGAAAAGCTTTTGAAAGATCGAGACAGGCCACTGCAACAAATTGGTCAGAGTCAAGAGATGATCGCAAATTTTCGGTAGCATACAAAAGAGCATCATCAGTGGAAAAATTCTTGCGGAAACCAAATTATGTTTTTGACATTAATTTGTGTTTTTAAAGGTGGTTAGTAATTTGATTATGTAAGAGTCGTTCGAAAATTATACTTATTGGCGAAGTAATTGAGATCGGTCTATATTTAGTAGCTTTCTTTTTGAAAACCGAAGTAATGTATGCCTGTTTCAAACAATTTGGAAAGTTGTTTTGTTTTAAGAATTCATTGAAGATGAAATTTAGAGGTTCAGCAATTATAGAGGCAATTGCTTTTAATATCCAGGAAGGAATTTTAGAAGGACCAATGGATTTATTTGGTTTTAGTTTATTAATTGCTTTAATCATTTCGTACGTAGTCGAAAAACAAGAATGAATACACTCTTTCCCAAATTTTAATGCAGTGAAGCTTAATGGGTACCCATATCTCCAAATCGATCCTTTGGTTACCTGATGTTTTCATATCAAATTGGCAAATTACTAAGATAGAGAGAGAGAGAGAGATGAACCTCAGGGCCAACAGTGGAAGACTGTGTTAAAGTACGCGAAGAATTAGAAATTGTCGAAATTGATAAACTAGAAGTTGTTGAAACGATAGCAAAGACGAAATAGATCTTGCGAAATTTTGGAATGATACCCAGTAGTTCAGAACATTACAAATTCATAAATTGAACAGGCATCATAATAGGTCACTAGGAAGGAGATGACTTTGCTATACTCAAAGTGGAAATGCGAGACGCATTCAAAACACGTCAAGCAATGAAAGAAGAAGTGCAGAGAATTCTCAGAAGTAACCTTTTGGATTGATTTCTGTTACAAGACTAACCATTGTTTATGGTATGTTCTTGAAAAATTATTAACGACTGGATTGCAACAAAATGACTCCAAATCCGTTGATTTTTGCACTAGCATTATAACGTTTGATCTTCCAAATAGATAAAATTGATGCACAAAACTTCAAAATTAGGAATCTTGATTATGATGTAGAAACAGACAGATACTAGTAAATTACATAACAATCATTGAAGAAGCTAAAAGTTGGTCATGATTAGAAATTATTATCAAGAAATAAGAGATACTAAGTTGTTTGGATATTTCTAATTTACCAATTGAAATGAGAAAATCTAATGATCCTAATCTGGAAATCCTTAGTACTGCAATTGATGATGATAAATATTGTAATGAAAAGAAAGCAAATGAGATTAGGAAACCTTGTTGCAATGTGATGGTTTCTGCAGGCTTTCCCCCATCATATGTTATTGCTCACATGAACAAGTCGCTAATGCTTTAGATGCCTTTAATGAATCAATCATGAAGGAATGCGCTGTAAAAGAACTCACAGAATGTGCAATAAAGCAAGCTCTTTTAAGGCTTAGTGACATGGGTTTGCGTTCACTCATCGAACATTCTCCTGCTACACACATAGCGTCAGTAACATCATTTGGAAAGGCATTTGTTTAGAAGACACTTAGTCAATTTGATAGTTCTGGTGTACGATGCGAGAATCGGTCTATATTATCTGCAATTAATGATAAAATAACTTATAAAGATTTGCCCTAGAGCTCTCCTAGTGCAAATTATTCAACTAGACTAGCAAATTGGTCTACCCACTTCTTTGATTGTACATTTGCAGTGCCATCATCTGGTAAAGGATATCAGTTAAAAGTAGATATGATTCCAGTACTTCTTAAACTTAGACTGTGATTTAGTCTTGCTCCAGATGGAGCACCATACTTATTATGTCATGAGTAAACATTTGACCCATTAGGTCACCACGCCCTAATTCATCGCAAGAGTAGTGCTGTTATCCCAAGACGCAATTCACTAAGGAGCGCCATCTTCAGTTCGTGTACAGCTCAACGCAATCCTAGAGCAATTGTAAATACAAAATTACTACCATTACACTGGTCAACAACTAAAACGATTGTAATATTATTTAGGTGCATTCTGATAGAAAATCTCAAAAACCTGAAGTGATAGAAGAAATCTGAAATCAGATTTGCATTTGGGGCAGCACTTTCTGTAGGAATCACCTACACATTTTCTTCAAAACCACGAAAACAATTGTCATTGGTCATTAACTACTATTGTACAACTTATGAATATTAATACCTGGAATTCTATCATTGTTTTCTGAAAGCCAATGAATAAGTTTACGAGTTTGGACTGGATTGGGTTCTTCTTTGAAAAATGAAAGCTAAAAATTCATTAACTCACATTAAATTTTCAAATAACTCACCGAAAGAAGACTATTGTTGTGAATTTCGGTGTAAAGAAATTCTACTAAATAGAACAACTCTTTTGGGATGGATGTGATAGGTTTGTTCCCTTGCAAATATTCTTTAGTTTCCTAAACAACTATATGCTATTTGACATGTATTAGGTAAAAGAAAATATGAAGTAACCTATGATTAATTTACAAAATTAAATAGAGTATATTAAACAAATTGATCGAATGAGTCAGCAGAAATATTGATTAAATATTTCAACTGAACTTTTAAGAAGTGTGAGCTTGTTTTTCTATCTGTTAACCAAATTATCGTGGTCGACGGAATCAATTGAAATTTTTTCTCAAGGCTGTACCAATATTTCAGGTTTGCACTCCTGGTTGTTTTCTAGTTGCCACGTACGACAACAAAGTGAATAAATAATAATTTTGATAATATATTTAAATTCAGTTTTGCAATCCACTGGTAGATTTACCAACATTAGAAAACCTCTTGAAAGTTGCAATTTGTCGAACTCGACGAAAGATGACTTTTTCAAATATACAAGTGTATTAAGTAGGTTTTTTAACACAACTTCCAACACAGAGCAAAATTGTATGGATTAGAATGCAACAAAAGAGGAGCTTGAACATCGGCATTTACGTCAAATATGTAAAATTTAAATAAATCCATTACACTTTTTTCCAATTTTAAGAGCTGGATTGCACTCACCATTTTGCAAAGTTCTTTCACACCGATTTTTGAGATGGGCATAGGCATTCTGATGAGGGCATTTAGTGAAAGTCCGAAAAAAGCTGGTATGTAGTTGGCCTTGATAACAATAAATATGTCTTTGCTTTCACCAATGCTCAGAATCACAATGTCTGAAAGGCTGTCTTCGGATGAAGAAGCCTCCTCTTGATATGGAACAGCCGCTTTTGCCACATCAACGTGCAAAATGAACTGCAATTCTACAGATTTCTCTAAAAAGGTTTAGATTATAGTGAACAGTTTTAAGAACAAATATTGATAATTTAATTCTAGCACTAGTAGCTGAATGAGCGAAATGTAAATCAGTTAAATACCTATAAGTAAAATAGCTGACCTAACAAACTTACTGTGAGTTAATTTACAGATATCACATTTGATAAGAGACAATATCTGTCGGCGCAGAAATTCAGTAATGAGCAGATAACTTAATATATATATATATATATATA
>CABFPE010000040.1:989642-999726 GCA_900660155.1 Hofstenia miamia | reverse complement strand
ATATATATATATGTGAGTTGAGTTCGAATCGAGTTGGAACCCTAACTCGAGAGTTAGAGTCGAGTTACAATTATATTTACACTTATTGTTCTCGGTAGGCTAAGCTATATATATAATTATGCAGGGAAAAGATACAACATGCGAAACTAAATAAGAGAAACCATGCGTGAAGACTTACAATTTGGGGTAAATTATAAAAGTTTGTTGGATTCTTCGACATTATAGGTAATCATGGATGAAAAATAGATGAAATTGAAACAAATAGCGAGTTGAGTTCGAGTACTCGAAATGTCGAGTTGATTTATTATTATATATATATATATATATATATATATATATATATATATATATATATTATATATATATATATATTGTAATTAAGATACCTTAACTGGAATTCAGTTCCCCAAACTTAAAAATGTTCTTTGTGGTGGTGGAAACGAACCCGGCAATCAATAATTGCAGGTGAACTGTTTCTACAAATTCATATAGAGGATTTTGATCGGTTGTACATAATTATCCGATCACGTATATAAAGTTTACAACTTCTAAATCACTTGCTAATCACAGCTGGTTCTTGGCAAAGGTTTTTGGGATGGCAACAAACAAATATTTATAAAGCATTATCAAAATAAGACAACGTGTAGAGATGTACATAGTAGAGCAAAAAAGGTAGTTAATAATTTCTTTTCTATTCAATGTATTGCATAAAGACTGTAAAACAAAGCGGTGATAAAGTTTACAACAAAGTACATACCCTGTGCTAAATATCCACTTGTAGGCTTAATTTGGCAAGTTGGTTTCACGAGCAAGTTCTTGGCGCCTTTCTTGAATGCATATTTAAGTGCGACTATGCCAGTATTCTTAAGCTGCAATGTACAGATCTTCTCTTCAAGGAAATGAACATTCCCGAAATCGATCTAGAAACAACAACTATCATAATAAGGTTCATTTTGTGAATTAACCGTTCTGAATTGAAGTTAATATTAAGAAAAGCTCGTGCTCGGAAAGTTTTGACAACTGCTTCAGGAATCGATTTCATCTTCAAAATATTCACTACACAGCGATTCTTAATTTTTAATCGGTAAGTAAAATAAAGGAAAACGGTAAAATTAAATAATTAAAAAGTAAAATATATATATTACATTACTGACTAAATTTCTCTGGAAAGTCTTTAGTAACAACAACAGCAAGTGCACTGCTTGCACGGATTGCATCTTAACTAGCACTTTAGGTTTTAGTTGGTGGTATTCCAGTAAATTTGTAAAACCATGTACATGGGCATATCAGCGGTTTATGAGGTTGTTAAGGACAAAATTTAATTGCAAAATTTTACCCTACCGTCAGGAGGACTGAATACTTACACCTTAACAAAGTTTCTCAGCACTAAAAAACGATTAATGCATACCTCATTGCTGGATATTTCAGCTTGCGGTAGAGCATCATTTTCGAGCCTGTCCTGCTCTTTGACAAGCTCAATCCTCAGCAGTTGCTTCTTCTCAAGATTCTCAATGGCAGCTTTTAGCGTGAACAAATTTACTATAGGCTTGTGATCACTAACAAGCATCTCGTTTATAGAACGGGTGGATTCACAAATCAGCGCATCTCTTCTTCTGCAATGCCACAAGATACGATCACAATATGCAGGAATGCGCATTTTTTCACTAAACAGGAAATGCAAATATTGCTACAAACCGCAATTACGAATAAATCAATCGAAGTCTATAGCAACAAAAAGTTTTAACGCAAGTGCAACTACACTTTAATAAAGGTACATCAATATTGGCTTTTCGGGTTCAAATGCATAAATAGTATTATTTAAAATTATTATCAAACCGTTTTTAAGGAATGGATTACTATCATAGATCAAAATTTAGCAGCGAGTTCCTCACCAATGAATACAGAATCATTTCTAAAAGTTTAAGGTATCTTATAAAAATGCATTGTTGAAATTTATTGTAAAGATTGCGTAATATTTGAATTAAGTACATATCCCTTGCCATCAGGCATGATCAGTATAACGACTGAAAGATATCCTAAGAAACCAAAACAAGATTCCGCAGTTAAAACTGGATTGTTAGATAATCAAACTACAAGAGACAATCTAAATGATCAATCAATCATTTTAAACTTGCCAGTTAATTATCAATTTTCTCAAAAGATATTGATAGCTATAAATACTGTCTTCAGAAACTTTTCTTTGAAAGAACTATTGAAAACAAAAAGAAAACATAGCAAGCACTTAGGGTTTAGATCAAGAACATTTTCGCAAGCTGTATTGCCTAAATATGATTGGTTCAAACAAAACAGACCTACCATGTTAGAAACATTTTTTAAAATAACTGATAATTCATAATTAAATCGAAATTGAAAGCTGAATCCATCAATTTTTAATTACTAAATACTAGGTCAATTATCAGCAATAAATCGAACAGCCAATTTTCAGGCATGCACTACTACAATGTAAAATTGCCTATACCAATGCTTTTAAACACTAAAATGGCAACATCTGCTATGTTCAAATCAATTTGAATTTGACATTGTCAAAAAGGCATTTGTCAAATCATTCTCAAGGACGAATGGCCGTTGGAGTGCTAATGAAATGATAAATTTCAGAACATTGGCAATAAGAAAGTAATTACAAACTTTTTCAAATGTGTCAAGAGTGAGTAAAAGGATAAATTGCACAGCTAAAAAAGAATTAGTCATTTGAATAGTTTTAATCTTTTCTCTATTTGCTTCTTTGTATACAATGTTTATTATTGACATTTAATGAATAAGGAAACCAGTATACTATCTGGCTAGCTCACACAATGTCGAAGGAAATTAACATAACTAATTCAGAGAAAGTTTCAAAAGAATTCTTGAAATAAGCATACACAATGAATATATTCAAAATTCAAATTGTTTCGTAAGACATTATGACATTTGAATAACTAAGAATTTTAAGGAAATTCAATAAACTTTAACCAGTATGATGGATGGCGATGCCAAAACTGATATTACAATGAGAAATTCGCAATTTCAATTTTTAATAACTTGAATTATTAAGAAAATGAAGCATGTTTTATACAATTAAAAAAAGGCATTTTAGTGGAAATTAAGTTCGCCAAATCACATTAATACATCTCATTTATTACCTACACAGTGCATTAAGATATTAGTTTAGAGCTAGACTGTCCATTCCATCGCCACACTATAATATTTGGTTTGTTAAATTGGCATGTCAAAAGGTCGCTAAAAAATTGTTTGAATTTCTTGCCAAAATGTTGGAGTTCTTGGCAACATTTTGTAGCAGTGTTGACTAGCTACTTGAAACAAATGATGAAAAAATAATGAAATCTGTATTTAAGCAAATAAAATATCAATTATAACCAGTTAATTGTGCGCAAACTGAAATTTTATCAAAATAATGTAGCAATCAATTTAGCAGTAATATTAAAGGCAATTTGCAATAAATTCACATGTTCTATTTGAAACGAAAATATATTGTTAAATTGCATATATGAGCAGTAAATATGTCTCAATTCTCAATCAATAAAATTGATATACATTAGATTATGCAATTAAAAACCGCCGAATGATAATACCTCCTCCTACATTGATTATTTTACTCAAGCAAAATATCAATACATAAGCATACACAGTATATGCAATACTTGAACATTTTCTTGGGCCAACTTAAAATATTTGTATTAAATAAATGCTAAAAAATGCCATTAATTTAAAAACAATCCTCACAGAATGAAAAGAAATGAGATTTCTAAAAAAATTATTTTTATTCACTATCAGAAACACGAATACCTCAACCAATCTTCGTTTTATGAATTTCCTTCTATTCTTCTTCCATTACAGATACTTTATTGCTAATACGCAACACATTTATTATTGAATTGAAAAATATTGAAAAATAAATCACAATTTATACAAAAGATAGAACTGACTATTTTATGATAATTATCGCTTTATATGATAATGAGTCATTGAAATATCATCAGAGGTTTCAGTTCTTGATGATTTCATTTTTCCTGGAAAACATAACTGTAAATAATTTTGAATTAAGGATTAGAGGTTTGCTCGTTAGGCCCAACTTATCTGATCTTGCTGCTAACGAATTTTCAAGATTTATTGATGAGTTTCTAGCATCGGAAAATAAAATTCGACATTATAAAACATTCGCAATTCAAAATTGGTGTTTTTTCTTTCACATTACATTGTTCATAAATGAATTCCTGATTGTTCAGTATCATCTATTAACTATAAATTTCTATTTTAGAAAGAATTCCTCAAATTGATTAAATGTAAGTAAGATTATCCCTTCATATTCCATTTCGATCATTAGCTAAATAAGATTATATACAATAATGTTAGTGAAATTTGCAAAAGTCATGGTGAATACACAAGTTTGCAGATCGGTTCGGAAAAGCGGCTGAGACGTTGAATACTCTGCCTATACACTTGCTATTAAATATGGATGCAATCACTTACATTTATTAATTTTTTATATTGTCATAGATCTACTTCAAAATCTACATGGCCGATTTGGATATCAATTTCTGAATTTCCGTAAATATGCAGCTGATTCCAAAATTTAACTTTTGCTTCGATTTGGTTAGGTTGCGGAAAGCCTGATGGGAATTTTATATTTAATATATGTTAAACTTAATAAATATGATTTCAACTTTTATGTTTAGAAAATTCACGAAAAAATAATATCTTTTCAAGAAATTGTTCTCCGCAGTGATTTAATTAAAAGAAGAATCAACATTTAGTCTTATTTGGTAATAGCAGATATGTCTCTTTGCTAAATCTGAAACAATTTAATGGATTTTATGGGTATTATATCATTCATAACGTACATTTTGTATGTTACCCGCAAGACAGTAGTTAATGTATGTTATAATATGTGTTTCATTAGTAGGTTGCTTATTGATTATTTGATTTATGTAAACTTTGTTCACTACTAAGTTGTAGACGCGTTGTTATGCGCACATTATATTAACACTACCAGTATTTATGTTCACTTTATGTACATTAGTTATTTCGTACTATTTATTTACTTGTCTCTGGTTTCATTGAATAAAAGCTTGAATCAGAAAGCCTTTTTCTTATAACAATTTTATTCAATGAATAAAAACTGTAATGAAATTTACACCACTAGCATTACCTCAGAATCCTACATCTGCTCAATGGAGATGGTGGCGCAGTTGTTTTGTCAAAGGACTTACTATCAACGAGATTGTTGATGACGAACATAAACTAACTTTCCTCAGAGCGCATGCAGGATCTGATCTCTTTTCCCTATTGGAAGGAGCTACTACATTTGATGCGGCTCTAACACTTCTCAATCAACAATTTCAAACGCCAACGCGAGTTCTACATAGTCGTCATCAATTACTTTCATGTACTCAAAACTTAAACGAACCTGTCACTGAATTCGTCAAACGTCTGAAGCTGTTAGTTTATCCATGTGATTGTCAAGCCCTCACTGTATTAGAACATCAAAATATTCTTCTAAGAGACGCTTTGGTCGCTGGAATAAAGTCTGACACTATCCGAGCTCGTCTACTCGAACTGGACAACGATCAAGCTTCACTGGATAATTGTACAAGATTGGCAAGTGCTATCGAACTCTCAACTGACTATTCACTGTCATTTCACACAAATCCCAAAAACGACACGTATAATACTATGGCTTCTACGGATACCTCTACTGACACTAACTTAAATGCATTTCGGAAAACTTCAAACACTACAGATCAAAAATGCTTTTTCTGTGGGCGTAAGTCACACTCAAGGAGTAAGTGTCCTGCTAAAGATTCATTATGCCACAAATGCGGAAAGAAAGGTCATTGGTCGTCTGTTTGTAAATCATCTAACTCTTATAAAGAAGCAAGTTCATCTACAGTTGCATCAGTTTTGTGTACTATTACAATGAATCCTACCCTTAAAGCACTTTACTCTAAAGTATCCATTAATGGACGTCCTCCAATAAACGCTCTTATAGATTCAGGATCTACGAACTCCTTTATCACGGTGAAATTAGCAAAGAAATTCTGGTTACACATTGTAAAAGATTCGGCTACTACTCGGTTAGCTAATAATTCAACAGCTAAAACAAGTGGCTATATAACTGCTAATCTTTGTTTAAACAATACCGATCACCCTGTCCAACTTACTGTTGTAGAATCTCTTGTTACCGATTGTATTATTGGAATGGATATACTTGCACGTCACAAGACTGTTGAACTAAATACTGGTGGCCAATTAGCAAAACTGATATGTGCATCCCTTCAACCTCTGGATGTTCAGTCACCTGAAATATTTTCAGCTGGTTTACCTGACAATATTCGGCCAATAGCTACTAAAGCTTGCTATCTTTCTGTTAAAGACAAGACATTTATTTGTGAAGAGATTCAAAACCTTTTAAAGAATGACATTATCGAATATTCCACATCTCCCTGGAGAGCCCAAGCTTTCGTTGTTCGAACTGGGAAACCTCGGATGGTTATTGACTATTCTGAAACCATTAATCTGTTCACAAATGTTGACGCGTACCCTTTCGTTAATGTGGAATCTATTCTTAACAGTGTTGCGGAGAACCATTATTTTAGTAAGATAGATCTGAAATCGGCCTACCATCAGGTTGCAATCAAGAAAGAAGATCGTCCTTTTACGGCATTCGAAGCAGACGGTAGATTATTCCAATTCACCCGCCTTCCATTTGGTCTCACGAACGCAGTTCCCGCCTTCCAACGTATAATAGACAATACTATTAAAGAAAATAATCTTCGCAAAACCTATTCTTATCTTGATGACGTAACCATATGTGGTAGCACCATAGAAGAACACGACAAAAATCTGGAAAGGTTTCTTAATGTTGCAAAAGCGATCGGCCTGACGCTCAACAAAGATAAATGCGTTTTCAGAACAAAGAGCATTCAATTACTGGGACATATCGTCGAAAACGGTACTAAAAGACCTGATCCAGAACGTCTCAGAGCACTTAACGAATATCCTTACCCTAGGACATCAGCTCAACTTCGTCGTCTAATAGGTTTTTTCGCTTACAATGCTAAGTGGATACGTGACTATTCGAGAAAAATTCAATGTCTCTTAGAAACTCAGAAAGAAAACAAATTTCCTTTGTCCACTAATGTTCAACAAACTATTGACGCCTTAAAAGCTGATATTTCAAAATCAATCCTTGTTATACCAGAATCTAACTCTGAACCGCTGTTACTCGAAACGGACGCATCTGGGGTAGCACTAGGAGGTGTTTTATCTCAAGCAGAACGCCCTATAGCCTTCTTCTCACGCACACTATCTCCATCTGAACAACAACAATCGACGGTTGAACGGGAAGCTCTTGCAATTGTTGAAGCTACTAGAAAATGGAAGGATTATCTCCATTCGTTCCCTACTCTTATCAAAACTGACCAGAAGGCAGTTAGCTATTTATTCTCCAAGCAAAAGACGAGAATAAAGAATGATAAATTAGCAAGATGGAGACTGGAATTGTCGGAATTTAATTACGATATTGTATACAGGAAGGGCACTGATAACGCGTATGCTGATTCGCTCACCAGATCAGCTGCAACAACTCAAGAAAATTCAACCAATTTGAAAGATCTTCATTCTGGTCTAGCTCATCCTGACATTACTCGTTTCTGGGAATATATTCAACGTCACAATTTACCTTTCTCACTTCAAGAAGCACGAGATGTAACAGCTAATTGTCGAACATGTCTTGAATGCAAGCCGCAATTCTTCAAGCCACCTAAAAATTCACATCTAATTAAAGCTTCTCGACCTTATGAAAGACTCAATATTGACATACTTGGACCAAAACCTCTATCACAAGGATATAGATATCTCCTTACAGTCGTTGATGAGTATAGCAGATTTCCCTTCGCCTTACCTCTGAAAGATATCACAACTGACTCCGTCCTTTCGGCTCTTCGACAGTTATTTACGCTATTTGGTACTCCAGACTTTATTCACTCAGACTGTGGAAGTCAGTTCATGGCAGATGAATTCAACGAAATTCTACTGCACTTGGGAATTTCACACTCTAAGACAACACCTTACAATCCACGCTGTAATGGACAAGTTGAGAGATATAATGGCGTAATTTGGAAATCTATAAGATGCTTACTTCATTCTCGTGGCCTTTCTCAGTCAATGTGGATAACAGTTCTACCTGAAGCTCTAGCCGCCAACCGCAGCCTATTATGTACTGCAACAAATGAAACTCCCCATTTTCAATTCTTCTCCTTCCAGAGAAAAGGAATGCAGGGATACTGCCTTCCTAAATGGCTTTCAACTGGAAAAGAAGCTTACTTCAAAATTCATGTAAGAAATAAAGATGATCCCTTTGTTAAACCTGTCAAAATTGTACAAGTAGTGAATCCCTTCTTTGCAAGGATCGAACAAGAAAACAGGCAAATCGATATGGTCTCTACATGACACTTGTCTCCTAGCCTTAATGTAGATACTGAAAATCTCGTTGACATCAATGAACCCGACCAATCTCACGATCAATATCTTCACAGAGGAACCTCAGACGATGATGAAACTGCGGATTATGGTTTGGTTCCAAACAGCAACTTTGTTTCAAATCCTGCCAACTTACAGTCGTTGATGAGTATAGCAGATTTCCCTTCACCTTGCCTCTGAAAGATATCACAACTGACTCCATCCTTTTGGCTCTTTGACAGTTATTTACGCTATTTGGTACTCCAGACTTTATTCACTCAGACTGTGGAAGTCAGTTCATGGCAGATGAATTCAACGAAATTCTACTGCACTTGGGAATTTCACACTCTAAGACAACACCTTACAATCCACGCTGTAATGGACAAGTTGAGATTTATGTTCACTTTATGTACATTAGTTATTTCGTACTTTTTATTTAGTTGCCTCTGGTTTCATGTGGATAAAAGCTTGAATCAGCAAGCTCTAGCCGCCAACCGCAGCCTATAATACATCATGAAAAGCAAAATCCAATGTATAAGCCAGTGTCAAGATCGTACATTGATAGACCAAAGATAAAGGAACATAGTGAACAAGGTCCCATAATGGCTTTCAAGGGGACTGGAAGACTGTATATAATGTTGGATATTGTAGAATCTTGACAACCTTCCAACTAGTAAACTTAAGTGTAATTTAGGAGCTACTTCGAATATTTCCTATGGTTACCGAGTAAGGTAGGTGACAGATTCCAAATTCCATCTCTATTCTTTTGTTCTTGATTGTAGTTACTTAACTTTTAGTCTAATACCTAAGCAACAACTATAATTGACACTAGAAGTAACAACAGTAATTTAGATTCAAGACAGGAGATGGTTGGTACAAAGTACAGGATTATGGTTTGGTTCCAAAGCGCAACTTTGTTTCAAATCCTGCCAACTCAGAGGATGTGTGTTTCAATGCTGAAGTTTCAACTTGACCAAAAAGAATTAGACACCCCCCTGACCGCCTTCAGATCAAATGGTGACTGTTTTAAGGTGGGGAGAAATGTTATAATATGTGTTTCATTAGTATGTTGCTTATTGATTGTTTGACTTATGTAAACTTTGTAACTTTGTTCACTGCTAAGTTGTGGATGCGTTGTTATGCGTGCATTAGTTATTTTGTACTTTTTATTTACTTGCCTCTGGTTTCATTGAATAAAAGCTTGAATCAACAAGCCTTTTTCTTATAACAGCTACTTCCAATGATTAGTGATGATGTGCCAGGTTTGATAGATTTCACTTGTCTTCGTGGGAGAGTAGAATTTCGTGTTTCATTAGATTTCTTTCTAGGAGACTTGGGCGGATTTTTGAAAGAGACATAGTGATGTTCAGAAGGAGAATCAAACGTTTGTGTAGAACATGATGCATTGTTAGAATTAGCTGATTTTGTAGGAGAAGACTAGGTTGAAGCATTAGAGACAGATTTCAATGAACTTTCAAAAAGGAGTAAGAGAGCTTCAGTGGCGGTTTCTTTGTTGAGCAGAGCGAACATTTGATGAAGCGGCGTTTTCTTTTTATCTTTGATTAAAGAAAATGCTGCATCGAGGGTAGGCGCGCCAGTGAATAGA
>CABFPE010000040.1:961099-981140 GCA_900660155.1 Hofstenia miamia | reverse complement strand
GGCGGCACCCCGATTCTCCACGTCCACAAAAGTACCGGCGTGAACAAAATAAAGTGATGCAAATGATGATCTTTGCTTATGATTACATCGGCATCATTCTTGCTGATGCTGTTCCGGTTGGACAAAGCGTCACCGAAGAAAAATACTCCGACGCCGACTTCATCTCCAAGAGGCACGCCTAGGGGATAAAGAGAAGAAGACCAAAACTCCAGCCTCTCATCATGCACGTCCACGCCCACTGCCACCACACACTTGCGGAGACTCTGAACCACTTGAATTGGGATGGTTAACCTCACCCGGCATACAGTCAGGATTTGAGTCCTCCTGACTTTGATCTCTTCCCAAAACTCAACGAACCCCTGAGAGGGAAGCGGAACTCAACATTGGAGAATTTGTCTGAACCGGTAAGGCCCGGCATTCGAGCGAGGAACAGGAAGGGAAACGAAGCCAAATACAAATTAAAACAAAAAGGGAAAGGGGAAAGTGTGATCCGCAATGGTGGAGACTACATCGAAGGATTGTAAATGTGTATATATTCATGTTTCAAAATACAGTTTGGTTTATTATACTTTGTTTTGTTACTAAAATAGAAATGTGCAAGACTTATTGACTAGCCCTCGTATATTTAATATATATATAAAATAAGTTATTTTAATGTTTAATATGTTATATTAATTGAAATTAAATGCCAACACCTCAACGTGTTTGATGAATTCTGGATAAAACCTATTTCCAATTGTTAATATAATTGAAATAAAATACGTAGAGTGAAATTGAATCAGAATTGTAAAATATGTAAAAGTTAATATGTTTCCACAAATTTCTGCGGCATAGTGTAGGTATATTCGTTAAAATCGAGATTAATTTGATTTGAAGTATAAGAGATGAAAGTGTGTACTATATTATTTCACAATTTTTCCTTAAATGGGCGATATTGCATGTTGAACGAAGTGATCAGGGCGAAAAATTGAAATGACACATTTTATTTTTTAAATTACATATAAACTAATAAATCCAAATGATAAAAGAATTACCTGCAGTCCCACTCATTTGTTCCAGGCATATACTTGTAGGTGGGTCTAAACTTAGGAGGTAGCTCGATGAATCCAGTGAAGACATTTCCATCTTGCATGTTTTTCCTCAACTAAAAGGGACTTTATATCACTGATTATGTTAGATATAGCCTACCTGGTCATTCAGATATAGAGTATCATAGTCCATTCTATCGATAGTTCTCTTACATTCATCAATTTCCATGTCCAGACGATAGTTGAGATCTCCAATCCAAATAACAATACTAAACAACAAAAAATATTTTTTAAACGTGAATCAATCCAGTTCACTCATCATATACGATGCTACAGCTTGCAATAGAAAAATAGAAACAAGTATTATCATAAAAACATTCGGGAGATTAACGAAGTATAAATCATCCACAGCTATTTTAAGTCAAAATTGAATTTGATTAATTTTTATATTGCCTTCAATATTCAAAGTTTAGCTAATAAAGGCCCGTACTTATGATTGTCGATAGTTAGCGGAAGAAGATTTATATTCTGTGGCTGGAAGAGAGTCTTTGAATATATCGAGCGAAAATCGAGATTTCGTTGCTCTACAGATTCTAAATGAGCAGAAAGATGTGAATTCACTACGCAGATAGTAGAAGAGTAGATTTTGAAACTGAGGGCAACACCACCTTTATTCCCCTAAAATGCATTTTAAAATTACAGAAAGAAAAAGCTTACTCATATTTGCCACAATATATTTTTGTCTGGGGGAGGGGGTTGACTCAGTACCTCCCTCTAATAAAAACTTTTCTACTAAACGTTGTACTTTACTAGAACAATCCTATTAGATTGATGACGTCAATACTATTCTAATGAAGTCATCATTTTCAATTAAAGGTAGAA
The DNA here is from genome assembly GCA_900660155.1 of Hofstenia miamia. Classification (NCBI taxonomy): domain Eukaryota; kingdom Metazoa; phylum Xenacoelomorpha; order Acoela; family Hofsteniidae; genus Hofstenia; species Hofstenia miamia. Next base: position 979,230 of record CABFPE010000040.1, on the reverse strand, counting down.
AGTTCATAATTTTTCAAGTTTTGGACTTTTCAATAGGCTAAGTTTCATGATATTTTGTGAGTTGACACAAACAGGTTAATGTATTCATGGCAGAATTTTACTTAACAACAGAATAAAATGTCGAAATATTGAACAAAACATTAGTTTCATTAAAGGGAACATAGCATAATGAAATATTGAACATATTTTTGACAATAAGTTGCATAACGAGAGAATGGGAGGGTAAAGTAACTTCTCAATCAATAAAAGTAGAAGTTAGCAAAGCAGACATTGCGATTTTCAAAAAAGTCAACATTTCAAAAGGATTACAGGGGTGGAATCAACCACCATATGTCAAATAGGATTAACATAGGTTCAATAATTAACATAGTTAATGGAACTGATAAAATATTTTAGATGAATGGCTTCATAAAAGTGATGAGGAAAAACTTACAAAAGTGACCCCGAGGAACATACCACAAGGAGTAATTGACTCTATAAAATTAGTAACAACTTTCGAGAGATGTGTTTTCACCAACACAACCAATAAAATTCCAACTAATCTGACATGATGTTTGTATATATAAACGTTGTCTCGACAGAGAGTGCGATTGATAGCATCTAACCACAGAGATTCATGACGGGAATTGTTTGTCATTAAATTTCCCGTTGATAGGTCAAGTTCTTGAAAACTAAAAAATAGAAATGCATTAAACATACGAATAATCGTATTTTAAACAAATTTGACTTCTTCCAACACAATAGTTCTATATAACGCTAGTTTTTTGTAAAGGAAATAATCAAAACTAAACAAAACGAATCATATAACACGAGCAAACACTAATCAGATTCTTCGACCGGCCACATTTTTCTCAAATGGCTTTCAACTGCTTGTAACTAATGTTCATACATTTGTCTATGGACCCTTCTTCCTATGTACCTAATCGACGCCAGACCAATTTAGGCCGGATTTAGGATTTCTAACTTTCTAAACGCTGGAGTTCTTATGCACACTGAAGTGCAATACAAATACTTTGAATTGCAATATAATGCAATTTCATTCAACATGAGCAAAATTGAAACTGAATGTAAATATAGAACTTAAGCCTTTCCTATTGTGTTTGGTTTACTAAATATATTATTAGAAACAACAACATGTGAGAACCACATCAATATTACCAATACTTCCTACCAGTGGCGCAGCCAGGCAAATATTTTCAACTAAAATACTATAAGCATTTGCTAATTCCAAAAATACAAGAATCTTCCAATTCAGTGAGATTTCATTCAGTGACAAGCAATAAATTAAGGAATTTGCAGAATTAAAACACTAAATTTTATGGAAAGTATGTGTTTTTGACTCGCTTAATTCTAGAGAAATATTGTGTAAAATTAGCAGATTTGTTTTAAAAGAATAGGAATTTCATCAGAGAAATTGCATGCACATAATTCAATGTCTGGTGCACAGTTGTCTATCTCAACAAAAATGCTAGAAACTTTAACATTCTCTACTTTAGCTAGACAGCAGAAAACGTTTAAAAATTATTATACACTGAACCAAACTTCATTTAAATCACTTCAAAGTGAACTATTTGTGCTGAAAGCGTGGAGTTTTAGGAACTAAACACTCATTCATGGAGAACTATTTAAACGAACACCAATCCAATTAAAGCATTGAAAAGCATCATTTTCACAATTACAGCAAATTCGATGTAAATTGAGTTGTTACCGCATTCGTTAAAACAATAAAGAGACATTGCATGCAAATGATCGATTCAGCAACATTATGTGGAGTGAAGAGCTCAATATTAAGCTGATACATGTTGTATAAAAATCAACAGCCTGTATTTGTTTTATTGTTGTATTTATTGATAAGTTGCGTTATGTACACATATTTTAAATTATCACATCTTTAAATAAGGTTGCATTAAGTGTGTCTGGAATTGAATTTTCAATAATAAGTCTATATCTAAATATACTCATAATAATGAAATGTTGGACTGATGGGGAAACTTTGACCGATGAATACACCGAGCAATGTAAAGGAAGGAAACGTTGCAAATATGAATATAATAGATTTTCACTCAGAATGTTATCACATACTCCAAATTTCCAACTCAAAGGGAGAACCAAGTGCATGTTAGAGGTGACTACTTTCAAACTTAATTGGCAACTAAGAGTAAATGGCGTAGTGAATCCCATGCCAATTAGCTTGGGTTACTTGCCTTATTAATCTGTCAAAACTACTCCTTGCAATATAATAATTGTGCATCTTGAGAAAATATTAATGCATTAACCATTTAGCGTAAGTGTAACTTTTTCGAGTCCACTGCGCTCTCTTACTAACCTCAGATAATTTTAAATTTGGATAGCAATCTGTAACTAGTCATATATTTTCAGTAACAACATCACAATGTAAACTTATGATACTTGATGGTGCATAACTTTCTTCATAAAAAGAACAAAAACTAAGGTATTGTGGTAATTATGTTGTGAGAAGACTTAATACATTAACATCTATGTATAATTTATCATCCATATGATCTAATTGTCTACGAGAATACCGGAGATAACGATCAATATTGCATCGAATATTCGTATTTTGACATATTATTACATTTATATTCACTATAGCGTTTTAGTTACACCGGCGTAATATGATATCAAGCTACATATGACAAATGAGCTATTGGTGAACAATAATCGACATTCGCATGATGTGTAACTATATGCACGAAAGCAGATAAAAACCTCAAGACTACACAGATAGTTTCTATCACTCTACACTGCTGCGGTTTGCGTATGACTTTATATATACAATGTCGAAGAAGTTTCTTCATTTGTATCCAGCAGTTGCCGAAATATGCAAGCAACTGTGATGATACGACTGTTACAATAATACCTCCTGAGCCAGACGTCTTATCAAATTGGGAAGACATGGAAGATGAGATTCCAACTAAAGATTACTTGAATGATCACTTTATTGAGCAGGTTACATTGGAGAAATCTGACAACGATAATATCTCATTTCCTGTAATGGAACAAACATTTCTTCTTGGATGCACTTCAAGGCAAGGATTTTTATGAGATCCAAAAACCAATCGCAAATTGTTGTCATGTAATTTGACATTGAAACGAGTTCGCCAACCACAACATGGGTATCATAAAATCGAAACTGGAAAAACGACAACATTGCCGTGCACAGACATGTCCCAATCGACAATCTAATGGAAATGAAGCTCCAGCCATTTATTTATTAGACGTTTGTGATGTGCCATGTCACATCGAATGCTACAATGACCATGTGATGGAGTGAAAATTGTTTGGTTTCATTAGCAACTTCTTTTTCTTTGTAGATTTTGAAATCAAATAACGCGTGATGAAAACCTTACAGTTCTGATTTTACCGAAAATGTGAATTTAGTGAAATGGGACTCTGTAATATTCTTAGTTAAACAATGTGAACTACTTCACAACTTTCTTTATAAAATATATGCCACTATTTATCAGGGCGGATTTGAATGGGTAATACCATAAATATGTCATATAAGAAACCTGATTCTAAATATTATACAATGAAACTTAATTTAGTCAGAAAGCAGTTGGCTTCAGGCGAAAACCAGCAAGATCTTGATTCATCTTTGATTGTGAGGCAACATTCATTGATAAAGTTTTAGATTAAATGTGTACAAACGATTTTCTTAAAATTGCAAATTTAATTATAGTTATATTGCAGGTAGAAATTATACCCTATCAAAATAACATCGGGATCCTTTTCGAATGAAGTTAACCAGGGTGAAAGCGAATTTGGAGGCGGTCGTCCATTCACATTCCATGTAGTAGCTGCAATTCTAAATTTAAAATATAGTATAAGAAAGTCTATATATACGCAATTTCAAATCAATTGCCCATGAAATTGGCCGGTTCGCGGATGATGCAATAAACAACTTCGTAAATACACATTGGAAAAATTATAGGAGGATATATGAAAAAGTGGTATTGACATTCATTTAAATTTCACAGATAAATTGGAATTTGCGACAGTGATTCAATAAATCTAAAATGAGTAAGAAATAAAGAATTTCTCAGGTTTATATTTGGCAGCTTCATCAAGCAACAAATGAGGTTAAGTATATCATAAAGGTGAATTATATTTAAAAAGCACAGCTGTATACACTTTTCAATATGCATGTGAAACTACATGATATATCTATAGTAAAAACATATTTGTCAATTGAATTAAAAATGCTTTAAACAGTTCTACGCAACTGTGCAATATTCTCCACATTTAAAATAATGACATGATAATTGCACCACAAGTTGCTACTAATTATTTACTGAAAAATATCCATTTTAAATATTGTATATTTCAAAGATCGCATAAACCAATTCGCTGCAAATATTAAATTATTTTGAAGGACGCAGTCATATTTGCTTTTTGAAAAATCAATTTCAATTGATCTTGGTTGAGATTTTCGATACAATCTGATCAATTGCCACCAGTTCGATATTATGAAAAACGTATCCTATTGTTTCTGTCAGCAAAAATGATGGTAATAATTTAAAATTAAGTTCAGTATTTCGATGCAATGATCTTAGAACAATCTCGAGATGTTAATTTTTTATCTATTTCATAATTTTCCTTTATCTGTTATTTCATTGTTCCCAATTGCTTTACCTATTTTAGCAAATTTCGTGTTCATTATAACTCTGAATTTTCCTTAGAACAACTACTGAATAATTTAGTGATGAAATCCGAGCGATGTATATTTAATAGACTTGCTGGCAACCAATTTTTGCCGCCCGTGCCTGTAAAACAAATAATAATCCGCCCGTAAAGCCTTTGGCCCACCGGCAGCAGCTTTATGCAAACTTCAATCTATGTTCACCAGCATAATCGTTCGAGTCTTTCTAATAGCACCTTACAGCTGTACCTGTAACAATAGACTTTGTCAGAAGTGGTATTAAGTAATCGTAAAGTTTAAAATTTAATAAAAAATGCAATATTTCCACCACATTACAATATTTAGTCAAGTCCGTTTATAAACAAGCCGGCTACACCAATTTTCCATCTACAGAACAGTCTACATTTCCCACACTGTTTTCTTTATATATCGGCTTATAATAATTACATTGCAATAATTCCATACAGCGATTGCAAAATGTGTTATTTAGCTTACCGAAAATTGATTGGCTGTCATTCTGGCAACTACTACGCTGCGAATAAATTGATTGGCTGTCAGTTTCCGCTGTGCCCGCCTACAACATTTAGAACAGATGGAAAACAGCAACACTTAATAATATATTATTTGTAGTATACACTAATATGCTACGTTCTGATTGCAATATTCTTGAACCAAGATTAAATTAAAGACATATAAGCGTTTAAGCAAAAAATGCAAGAGACCGTCTAATTTACAATCACGTTGATTCACAAAATAAATCGCATCAAAATCTAAATATAATTTGTTTGTTTGTCAGTATTCTTTCAACACCACTTGTTTGCATTTTAAACAATGGACTGCACTGCATGAAACACATTCTCGCCTCATTCAAAATCTATCATTGCCATTGAACATAGTTTATAGGTAAAAAACACTCTATTGTAAATTGGATAAATGCCATTTATTATGATGGCATGTTTTAATCACAGGTTTGTATAACTAACAGACGTAAAACTTTCAAATCACGGTAGAAATGTCAAGATCGAAGTTATGTTAAGAAAATGATTGAAATCGTTTCCCATTTTTTTAAATGAATGATATGCAATTCAAATTTTCCAAAGTATTATGGTAGTTCAGGTCCAATATCGAGCACTTAACCTCAAACTGTCTTTGTCTTTTATAAAAAACAATTTGTTTTCCACATTTTCAAGCAATTCCCTCCAATCAAATTATGAAATTTAAAAATGAAGACATCCATTTGTGAACGTGCTCTAACATAATGCTGAAAATCTGTAATGAATTTGCTAAATTATTCAGAAAGATTCAATATTTTTAATTAAAAATGTTTTTGTAAATAAAACTTTAATTCAAATCATTCCTAATGTTCAGGTAATCAGGAGGTTCCATATCATTGGGAGCTACAACTAACGTGAATTCTTTTTATGTAGATAGACAGACCAATGAAGCGTGCCGTGTGCAAAGTCAGAGGCGAATCAATGAGTCAGCGTCCGGTCAGTGTTTAAACACAAAATGAAAGGGGACACAGTCTTTTTTATTGTGGCAATCGTGAGCCATTGACACATATATTGATGAATGTGTTTGAATGTAATGTTGAAAATCTGAAGGAAAGTGTATTGCTGTGCTTGAATTACTTGAGAAATTTAGGTATTTTTCATTAAAAATTCCGATTCTTGAAAATATATTTAAATTGTCTCCATACCAAACCTTCATGTAATTATAAGATTTAAAGTCCATGGGATCAACAACGAATTTTAATTAACTGTTTCTTTATTTGTAGATAGGCATCCTAAATCCATTGATTTGGGCCTTGCAGAAAGTAAAAAATTGTATCGGCAAATGAGTCCAGCGACTTCATGTACCGGCACGCCTTAAGTGGCGTGGCTTAAAAACGAAAATGAAAGAGGACATTAAGTTATATTCATAATTCATGTTGCAACAGAGTTACTTCTAGTGTCCTTCACACATAATTCGATTCAATCTTCGATAATGAACGGCATACGATGCTAAACAAACATACACTTCGTTTTAGGTTCAAAATTGAACAAAATTATTAATTTTTTGTTAAAAAGCAATGCATTGTCTAAAATTCTCACTTAAACGTCCATATCATATGAACTGATTCTAAATAAAATACATACTTATTCAGTAACAAAAATCCGTTTCATTTTAGATAATGCTCCTAAATTAATCAAAATTATCCTTTTAGCACGAGTGTCTCTAATATGCAAACAAATGATATATCTTAAGATTACGATACCCTTTTTCTTATTCGAATAAAAAAGCCATCGTAAGGATGAAATTAGGGATAGTAGATGACTCATTTGATATTAAATTAATAAGTGAGTATTTAGTAATGAAACTAAAGAAAACTATTCCGATAAATTCTCCAGTTTTTCTATAAATTCTATTTATTCGTTAATATGTACTAGGCATAAACATGACAGCCTATGGAGATAAGTGACAATTTCGATCAAGGAACTTAACTTTTTGTTTATACAGAAGCGAGATTTTTTTAGGAATTATAAAAGTGCTTAGGTGAGAACTACCTATTACAAAAAATACGAGATCATGCTAGTAGAAATTGTAGTTCAATACATAAAATAAGAGCCCCCGAAATTCATTATCATTTCATGGGACATGTTGAATTTACAAAACCTTTAACAGTGAGCAATATATTATAAACAATGTTGTACTTAAATAACTGTATACATTAAAAAACGTACATGACAGGTTTATAACTGGTATATTCATCTGCTCTTTCAGATAAACGTTCAGTAATAAAAGCGCTTCGCTCATCAAAGTCCCTAAATCACAATTAGAGACATGAAAGTTGTCAATATATACCATTGTGGGACATCAAAGGGCTTAGATTGAAAAGCAACTAAATCTTGTGATTGTCCGCGGAAATCAGCATCTGTTTCATCTAAACATAAATATGATCACTAAAAAGCCCTCAAGACATAACATTGCATACCCACAGCCACAGGTTCATAACCTTCTTCAACCTCGTCCGTTATGATTTCGGAGTTGCTATGACCTTTGGATTCAGCGGGATCAAAAAAGTTATCATTGATAAACATAGAAAACCAATTATGTTTAGGGATGATATTCGACTGTATTCTCTCGTCCACATCTAAGAAATAGTAATTATTTAAAGATACATGATAATCAAATAAAAATGTTTGATTAAAGAGCGATATGCGCAACATAAGGAACATCAAGCAAGCATATTGCTTCTCTTGGCAGTATATCTCATGTGTAAATTTGGGACATATACTTATATTTATGTTCAGTTTTGATTGATTAAAACTTACAATATAATATGTAAGCCTGGCTATAGGAGGTATTTACACTATCTTGTATATTTAATCCGATTGCTAATTGTAACTTGATTGGTTCAGATTTTCAAACTTCACCTGAACTTAAGGAATTTCAAAATTTTATGACTAATTTATGACCTAAGTAACTTCAGGTTCATACATTTGGAGAATTTTTTCTCAGTTTTGGTCATTGTTATGAATGGAAAGTTAAACAATGTTAACTTAAAAAACAACTAATCACACTGCGTTTAAACACAATATGACAAGAATGTTCTGGATGGCGTACTGAAATTGTAAAAAATTAGGTTGATACAAAATGACATTTGAAATCAGGTTTAAAATTTGAATTGAAATTTTAGAATGCTACAATATTTAGAAAAAATTAGTATCCTCAACTCGATTTGGACACAGAATATCTCAACAGACAAAACCTGAACTTTTGTATAAATATGTAAAATAGCACTGACATTAGTCTTTATATTGACTGGTAAAGCAAAAATTAATGCCTCTTAAATTTCTACTCTTGCTGTACAAATTACTAAAGGAACTAACTTTTTGACATTTTCTTTGCTTACACAAACAGAGGGTTTGTTTATCTGTTGGGGTTTATCATTAATTCTATCGCTCTAATTTATATGATGAATATTTCCAATGAAAAATATATGACCATTCTTCTATTTTGTAAATTTCTAAACTGATCCAGTTAATCATCATTGGATGTTGAGAATTGATTTTTTAAAACCAATGTTATATTTTTTACATTACATTACAAATTCTTTCTTGAAATACAAAATATCAAATAATGTTTCTCATTGAAAGTGACATGGGCATCGATTTAACACGTTATCCTTAGAAAAAAAATTCTTTAAAGTATCAAATAAAAATCCACAGTGCAACCATCACAGTGTGTGCTGTCACAGCTTTTGTCGCGAATATATAGCCCTAATTTAAAGCCGCGGTCAGCTAAACGTGTATTCCGTTTAAGCTAAACAGGGAATCAACACACAAGAAGCCTGACTAAATCATCGATTTGTTTTAATTCATTTTGCTTGAAGCGCTACAGTACCAAATTTTTATAATAAAAAATGCAAAATTTCAAATCAAACAAAACTTAAATTTTTCCATTATACAAAATGTTTGTCACATTTATCTACCTCTTTTGACATTCTAAAAATACTTTATTACGCATACTGAGGTTGCCAACAATGGCAACGGCTAGAGGTTCATTTCGGCTAATGACTAATAAATATTGCTATATTCGTTTTTTCTAAACTATCACCAACATAAAAAAGAACTGTTTAGATTATATATATATGAAGAAATTGACTTTAAAGCCGCAGTACATTCAAATATTTCTAACTATATGTAAAATATGACAATTAAAGTATTAGCAATAGCTAACAGTAGCAATCCAGTTTCTTGAGTAGCTATTCAGGCAAAATTAGAAAAAATTAGCCATTAAGGAAGAAAATTTACTCCTGGACTTGTCCATGTACATGTACTGTAAAACCTCTCTACAGTTAATTCAAGGGACCGAACAAATAAAGTAAACATGCGGAGGTGTTAAATTTTGAGAATCTGATAAAGAATGTCAACCTAAGGGACGTTGAGAGGGCGATAGGGGTTCCAAAAGGACTTGGGCCTTGCAAGACATAAAATCATTATATAAATACATAACTAATAATGCTGTGGGAAATAAACGTGATACTGATGAAGGATTGGCACTACATAAGATAGATGTGCTTTTATAAAATGTTAACTTTAGAGATAAATTGCATTATGGGATTAATAAATTAACTTAGGTAGGGAGCGAAATTAACTATAGAGAGCTTAAATTAGAGAGTTTGTTTTTACTGATTTTTGATATAATTTTAGCGGGACCTTAAACTTCAGTTAACTATGTAGAGAGATTAAATTGGAGAGGTTCGACTGTACGCTAACTATAACCAATTTGATTACAGTTTGCACACGTTATGCAATTGAAACAAACGTTTACAAAATTCACATAAAGTGTATTGATTCAATTTTCGTCCGCGAGAATTTATCTGAAAAAAAATATGGAATACTAAACAAGCATTAGAGCATAGCATGTACTCACATCTGTATACGGTTTCCAACGACTTTGGGAAATCAGAATCTTTGTCGAATTGCACAAAAAATGTAAATGATTCACTAAAGAATTTAACAGTTACGTTAACATTCTCTTCTTCAAATGAGATAAGATCGCCTAAAGTAAAGTAAGTGTTCGCATGAACATTAAAAAATTGCATACCCATAGGAGAAACAGAGCAGAATTCCAGTTTGAAACTTCCATCGAATTTATAAGCTTCTTCTAATTGTAAAGGGCTTTCAACAGGATATGCAAAGAACACAACGCTAAATTTTAAAAAATTGTCGTCAGTTATTATAAAATTTTCAGTGTATGCTATTTTTGAATTCTAACAGATCTTGGAAAAGCTTTGAGATGAATATCAGTTTTCTTTGAAGTGAATACTTCATCTTAAAATGGATACACTATTTTTCTAGAGGTGTTAATGTTATTCTTTACTAGGTATACATTCAATTCTACAATGTAAAGCACCATGATCACTAACAATAAAGTCTAAATTAATCGCTTTTTGTTAAATTGTAAATATTTTTGAAGAAAAGGCAAATATGACAGACTAGCTAGCATTTTTTCTGTGAAAACTATTTCACGTATAAACTTTCTGAACTGAATAAATTAGCAGAGTTTTCAGTTTGTCGTAAAAATTAGCATGCCCAAAAGCATTTGCCAATTTTTAGATTTGATATTTGATAGCAAAAATAAATTTTGCAATTAAATAAATATATAAATTCAATTCCGCACATTTGATTTCCTCATCCAAGAAAGGTTTAGAATGTTTTTAGTAATATAATAGTTTGTTTTGGACATCCAACAAAGTTTAGAATTATATGACGTGTTGGTTGAAACACGGGTACGTAACTTGAAACACGGGTACGTACCTATTTTCTAGGTAATGCAAACTAATTAAAACCCATTGTTTTCGTTTTCTTTTGTTGAATTAATTATTCAGTGCATTCAGCACCATGCCAGAGATAAAATACGGCCAGGTCGAACAATGTATACAGTACTGGCCAAAAGTTTGGGAACACTTTCCAAATTTAGAAATTTTTGTATTTTACACTAAAAAACGCAATGTAGAAACAATATGATAGCACCGTGTAGAAAGTAAATAAACTCAGAAAAACTTACTAACATTTTGAATTTCCGCCATTATTGGCCAAACACGCAGCAATGCGATTTGACATTGACTCAACCAGCTTTCAACAATAATCATCAGTAATCTCTGTGCACCATACCACTTTAATTTGCTCCTTCAGATCGTCGAGTGAAGTGAATTGGCGCTTCCTCAGACAATTTTTGATGTGATGCCAGCAATTTTCTATGACGTTGAGGTCTGGGGATTTTTTCCCGGCCAGTTCTCAAGCAGCCGAAAGTCTTGTGATGCAATCCACTGTTTCACAACTTTGGCGCTGTGGCACGGAGCACCATCTTGTTGTAGAACAGATGTTCTGTGAAGCTGCATAAACATGGGAACTTTCTCTTGAATTATTTTGAGGTAGGCCTTGGCTGTGAATGTCTTGTTGTGAGGAACAAAATGCAGACCAGCACGCCAATTCGCAGTTATAGCACCCCAAATCATCACAGAAGGTGCTGAGCAGACAGTTTGTTGCGTGTAATGTGTGTTGAATCTTTGGTTTCTTGGTCGTCGAACGTTCCGGTATGATGTAAACTGGCAAATCTTGGATTCGTTACTAAACATTACTTGATGCCACATCTCAGGGGTGTAGTGTTGGTATCGCCTGCAGAAGTGCAACAAGTCTTTAATGTTCTTTGAAGACAATCAGAGTTTGGCTGCCGGTTTTCATGATGGAAGGTGAAAGGTAGAATTCAATTGATGTAAATGATGCGTGTTGATACATTCTGCACTACCACACCTAGATTTGCTTTGACTTCAAAAGATGAAGAGAATGGTTGATTGGCGACGTAATTGTGAATGAGATGGTCAGTGTGAGGGCTTGTCACTTTTGGTCTTCCAGACCGCTTGCAAGAGGAAAAATTTTGCAGTTGTTGATAGCGAGTAACACTTCTGGATACCGAAGATACTGACATGCCCATTCTAACAGCTATAGCGCGATAATTGTACCCCTCCTCGTACAAGATATGAATTTGAGCACACTTTGCTGGTGAAATTTCACTACCACGGACCATATTTCAAATTATAATGATAGTGCTTTTTCAGTGGAAATGTAGTGTGTAAATCTAAAGTTGTGTTAATTTGATTAACTAAATGAATCTGTTGTAAATACTAAGAAAAAATTGGTAATTCCAGGAATTTTACAAAGTTTCCAGGAAATAGCATAAAACACGCTTTAGACAAGGTTACTGTTCCAAAACTTTGGGCCAGTACTGTATATGTACACATAAATAATCAAGTTATGTATGCTAATATATTAATATTCAGGATAAGGCCTAATAAATCAGAAAAACAGCAAAAAGGAAAAATCAACTGTAATTTTGTGATCATTTTAAAAACTCCTCCTGGAAGGCGGGAATACAGCGATGATGAAATTGCCATAATTTTGAAGCCCTTTGTCAGAGGTAAGATCAAGTTTGCGTACAATTAGATATAACAAATGTATTATTTAACAATGAAGATGCCTTGTAAGTAGTAGAAGAAAATGAAAGATTAACTTGATCTCTAGCTGTTACTGGTTAACAACCATTGTCTAATGAACATACTTAAGGTGTTTATCTAGTTTTCTGTGAGAATTAGTCAATTGGCTAATGTGTTTCTTAAACATGGCGCTAGTCGCTGCTAACTGTTAGGGTTTTACAATATCAATGAATAAATATAATTAAATGCAAACCCATATTCGCCTTTATATTCCAACAAAACAATAATTTGATTCTTTGAAATAATTCCATCATTAACTACACATGACGAAAATGACTAAAAACAATTATCAAATCAAATATCATTACAAAAGAAAACTTACACTAATTGTAATATTTGGAAATTGATTAAGAAAAAGTTGAATGATCTCATTCAAAGCAGTCATTTCTAAAATTCATTTCTAAAAACTAAAAACAGTTATTTATTGAAAATATGTAATCCAGTGATTGTACACAGAAAACATGTTAAAGACAGCGAAAAACTCTTTTATGCGCTGAAATAATCAAAACACCCTAACTTCTTAGAGCATCTCGAAGATACAGTATCAAGAACTGTAATCTAAACTGTAAGGCTTAATAAATCTTATTTTAAAACATATTTTTGAAACAAATTCCTTGAAAAGCATTTTAACCCTATTAGATACAACTCTTAAAGTTACGGAGTTTTCTTAATGAGAATTAGGGGATTTCCTAAAATATGTTCTAAGTAACCGCGCATTTCATGTATAATATTGTTTTTCGACAGAGTATAGTCGTTTTATTTTTGCTAAAATGTTTGTGGTGGCTCCCATCACTCGCTCCTACTAAATGCTAATGCTAGGACCAGACCTGGTAAAGCATCCGCTTCCCTATTGGAGAATTGTGTATGGTCATGCCTAACATGACGATTGAGAGCTTTCTGCTGTGAAAACATGCGCTTACACTCCGTGCACCATAGGTGTTGTACTGGCATGTTTAAGCTTTGGCACTGTTGCGAAGATCGCCCCAGAAAATCTCCGTTGGATCAAACCCTGTCACCCTTGATCAGACCTGCAATTTTGTGAATTACTTCACTTCCTTTTTTATCCCTAAAGCATGATGTAGCCAACGTGGAAAATATCTGAGACTACCCCAGAGTAACGTCTATTAACTACTATACATCAAGTACCAATCGCTTTCCCCTGCACTGACTTCTGAGTGCACTAATGATGTGGCCATTACTTTCAGGAACCATTAATGCTAACTCAAGGGGCTGATCACTAGTTATGCCTTCACTGTGCGACATCATCCAGCTAACAAAAGTAAAGCGCTTACGTTCTACTATTGTGTGCACTTGTTGGAAAGGCATAAGTCCGTGGACTTTGTCCTTGGTTAACCTATCCCAGAGTGAGACACCACAAAAGACCCTTTTACAGGTATTCATGGAAGCCTTAAGCATCTCCAGTTCCCTAGCAATTTCTGCCCATTTCTCACACGCATAGGTCAGAGTAGGTAGCATAACGATTCGTAAGAGAAGGTAAGATAGTGCTTTGCCAAATCCATTCTGATGTGCTACTCGCCGATACCTCAAGATCTTGCCAACAGCACCATTGCACTGATTTCTTGCTTCAGAGATTGCTGTCCCAGTAGTGCTGATCATTAAACCTAAGTACTTGAACTCTGACACGAATTCAAAGTTCTTTCCGAGGACATGAAATCTATCAGAAGTTCCTTCCGATGCCCTGGCTAACCACATGCACTTGGTCTTTGATACAGAGATATTAATACCTAGTGGCGCTAGGACTGTAACTAGGCCATCTAGATAGCTCTCAGTATTTGTTCCTCAGACCTGCCAAAAAGACAGAGCTCATCCCCATATTCGATTTGCTTAAATTCCACTTTTCCTTTTCCAAAGAAAGAATTAAAAACAATTCATTTGGGGGCTCTGCGGAGTCTCTCACAGATCAGATAGTGGAAAAGGCGGTCAAATAAGCTGAGACCGAGCACACATCCTTGTCGCTCAAGCCAAAAGCTTGCTCCTGAATGTTTGCCTCAAATGTGCGCAATCGGAGAAAAGTGCGATCCCCACTAAATGCCTTAGAAATTTCAGACGGTTTCAAGACAAATGTAAGGTTTTTGCATTTTCCATACAGAATTTATAGTGGGTTTCAAGAAAATACTATTTCTTACATCTAAAATAATTGAAAACTATTGAACAAAAACATCTTTAGAAATTATTGGATCTTAATAAATGGATTGCAAACAAATACTACCGATGAATTTGCTTCCACTGTATAATAAAAGATCGCAAATAAATGAAAAAAATTGTTTCCCAATTTTAAGAAAGTGTGATATATTTGCAAACAAACAAAAAATAATTTTTCTGTAGCCTCATGAATTACTAAGTATAACAGTGCAACTTATGACATTACACAAAAATTCTCATCTTTGGCAAAATCAAATTTTTAATGTGGCATTTATTTAGTTAAAAAATAGAAATCATAACTTCCATTGCCACATGTACTCTACCACTCAGATAATTTTTTTTCAAATTTACTAAATAAATATCTAAGCTGCAAGTTGCGGAAACTGAGCTTAACATAAATATTTAGAGATAATAGTAGATAAAACATTAAGCTTTGCAGAGCATGCATCCTTTATTTGTAAAAAGGTCTCCGAACTATGGTATTTTGATGAAAATAAGACACCTCGTTCCTAAGCATATTACACTATACTTTTATAAATTATACATACTGCCAATAATTCAATAAGATATTTTAGTCTATGGTGGTACCTCATACAACACATTATTACCTATTTTCAAATTTCAAAAAAGCTAATCAGGATTATAAATTTTAAAAATTCAACTTATACAGTTATTCATAAAAGCAAACATGATTACTATTTATGAAATATACATTTTCGAACTCCTTTAGCATGTTATAACACGAGAGCCCGAGCGGCACATCAAACAGTTTTAGCAAGAGAATACAATTATAAAACCTAATTTAATTGAAGTGAAAGGTATAAAACTATTAAGTTTTTTATACTCAGAACAATTAATTAATGATATTATTATTACACTAACGAAAAACCAATGCAACAAATTAATAAGGGATATTAAGCTTACAGCAATAATTGGCAACAATACTTTAATTAAAAGAATCTTCCAGAAATAAATCCACTTAATTGAAATAGTTTGAATTAATAAATTCATTAATTTATATTGAGTCACTTACTAGCAAAAGTAGGGGTTGCCATAGAAAAAATGCGGGTTTGGATAAAAGACAGTGTGTTCTGACCATGTTTCTTTCTGAACTTGTATTCAAATATCAGGAGCAAGCTTTAAAGTGCTTGCTACCCTGTGAGCTAAGTCATCCAGTTTTGAAACCATTATCACAGCTGCTTAACCTCAGCTTACCAATCTGCGTCTTTACCAACTGGGCTAACTGCCACACATTAATTATTATTATTATTATTAATATTATTATTATTATTACTTGTCCCTCACCGTCATTTTCCATATTTTAGGGACAATACATGAACGAAATATAATGTTTCCATTGTAAATTGCTAATAAATTTCACTTTGTTATACATGGCCATACCTTAAACGGCACCCCTGTTTGAGACCAGGCCTATATTGTAGCTAAGGCAGGTACTGTTTCCTAGCATCAGCCAGCTCCCCTGCTTTTCGTGTTTACTAGTGACTAGTTGTTTGTATGTTTGTACATATTGTTAATAAGAATTGTATATAAGACACCAAACCATCTGTAAATAGGAGAAAAAAGTTCAGTTCAATTGTGTTCTCTTGTTACTTAGTTAGAATCATTGTTGCTCTAGTAAATGTTCACCTCAGCGACCTTCTGCTTTGACATTAAGTCCTCTGGCATAGTTCTCTCCAGATTCAACCCAGTGATTCTACAATATATCACATCAAAACAGTAAAAAAAGAAAGCTCTCCTATTATGATTCGTACGCGGACATATTTTCTTTACTACAATATTACAGATTCCCTTTCGTCCTGTTATGTTTCATAAATATTTTTTTCAACACGATTATACATTAACCAACGAATCACAAACAAATCTTTAATATGGTATGTAAATTATAGAATTTCCACCAATTTTCTTGGAAATACCTTCATATAAATATCATTTTGGCAATCCAAATTCTAGGCGTGAAAATAAAATAATTCTTCATAAAAAGGCATCTAATTGGTATTACACTTGTCTTTTTGACAAAAAGTCTGAATTCTCAATTGGTTTCATCTGTTCAATGTTGATATTTTCATGAAGAGTATTGCTCAAAAGACAGTGTATACAATGTCACTACTTGACTATTGCATAAAATTATAAAAACCAAGATTTTCGACCAGTTCAACTATAGATTCTCCAGAGTTAGATAATATTCTTAGTGGTAGCAGAAAACCTCTTAAACGTCAATTGCTAATTAACACTAGAACTACCGCAATTTTTTAGCAAGAATACCCAACACCGGTCAAAATGACCTGTGCTAAAATAATCTATTAAAAATATAAATGGAAAGTCAGCTTATGATTGCTTCACACATATTTATTGCAAAATACCTTACAGAATCCAAATTTATCTAATTTTGACAATCATGGGAGCTACAAAATCGGACAATTACGTTCATCTGAATCATGTGAGTCGAGATAAGGAATTTGATTTAGAAAAAATTTTGATTTACATCTTTGTAAATCCATACTTTTAAGCAAAATGTATCTATTTTTGAATAATATACTCTCTGCAAGAACAGCGATTTCGTAACTCATTAGTTTTATACGCAATATGATGCAATTTGTTGTAAAACCTTGAAATTTCTCTCGGGAATTTAACAGATTATATCGGAGATGATCTAGGTGAAGTATAATCAAATCAAGGGAAGGTTATTACACCAAATTGATTTGTTGACATAGCATATTTTATGAGAGCAATACCAAATTCGTTTCATCAAAGGGTGTGAACTGGCGCAAGCCAAGATAAACAAAGCCAATAAATTTTTCAATTCACATATTGATAAGCCTGACATTGGTTTTGAAAGCTTGGATTTAACAATTGTATTATTTTGATTTTTTCTTACCATAAAATCAGTAAAGATGATTCTTCATGCAATAATCACATTTGATCATTTTCATTTTGTTGATAGTTAGATTTCTGGTGAGATAATAATGATATCATGTTGACCAGATTTTACATTTTATTGTTATTACACAGATAAATTAGATTTCAGTTATGCTTCCAATTTCGCTGCCCGACCTCAAAAATTTGAGCAATGCCCAGTTTACTTCTCTCTTTACTTCGACTCCGTCCTCCAATAATGGCCCTGTTGTCATATCATCCTTGCCTGAATCCCTCACAAAGCTTTCCTCACTACAATCTCAAATGTTCTTCTACAGTGCTGCTGCCACATGTTTTATCTCATCTCTCCCCAATCATCCTGCTCCAAGT
>CABFPE010000040.1:911058-923000 GCA_900660155.1 Hofstenia miamia | reverse complement strand
ATTATCAAAAATTTCATGTACCTGAAAGCTTAAAATTATCATTTGGCAAACACAAACTCTTCTTATATTAATTGTTTTTTAACTCGTGTACTTTCCATTGTATGAAGCATAGAAATTCAGCTTAAAAATCTGTGGCTATTTAGTTATAGAATAAATATTAGCCATATTTGATTTGAATAACTTAACGAACTTAAATTTTATGANGATTGGCCTTATTTTAATAGGAGTAATTAAAAAATACCAAATCATACAAAACAATTGAAATTTGCAGTACTGGAATTCGTATATGACATTTAGAGGTTTAGAGACATTCTAAATATAGAACAATATACATTATTGCCACATTGATTCAGTGGGATTGAAACCCACAATCTTCTGTACATGAGTACAGATGTGTTTATCTTACACCATGAATCAGAAGGGAGAACCTTTTATGGAATTTCTTTCTTATATGACTCCTGAAATTTTTCTGGATAGCTATCTATCTCATCATGATCATACACATCAAGATATTGAGTCAGGCATTATCAAAAATTTCATGTACCTGAAAGCTTAAAATTATCATTTGGCAAACACAAACTCTTCTTATATTAATTGTTTTTTAACTCGTGTACTTTCCATTGTATGAAGCATAGAAATTCAGCTTAAAAATCTGTGGCTATTTAGTTATAGAATAAATATTAGCCATATTTGATTTGAATAACTTAACGAACTTAAATTTTATGAACAAATATACGAACATATATTTACAAACTTCAATTTTATGAACAAATTTACAAACATATATTTATGAACTTAAATTTTATGAACAAATATACAAACTTATATTTACAAACTTAAATTTTACGAACACAAATTTTACAAACTTATACAGCATTCCCAAAGTATCTATTATTTGGATGAACTACCAATGTTTATGTTAGTTAGTATGTTGTTTTTCTCTTTACCTTTTTTCTGGAATCAGGGGTATATGGTGTAGCTATTTAAAACCTTCTGCAGAGTTAATTAGTTTTCTAGTGTAATTACTACTATAGCAGCCCACAATTCTACAATACAATATGTAAATAGTCAATGCTTATAATTATAGCACATATTTACATTTATTTAATTGTAATTCCATATTTCAGCAATCTTAATTACATAAAAAACTAATCAAAATAGAGTTTAAAGAAATACATGTATTTAATTAAATATATAATTACAATTTCTTTGAAATTGTGTCTCTAATGGTATTTAATATTTTGTGACGTCAGACTTGAGGGAAGTGAGACAGACCCCTCCAGATTCAATGCTTGATTCAACAATAAATGGGTGGTACTTTTTATTGACATAAGGGACTGAACATACAGAACCTATAGATCAACATAGCATATATTTTTGACTAAATGCACAAAAATTATGCAAGAATGAATCATAAGTAATAAATACATCAAAATGAACAGGGTTTTAAAGTACTCAGAATGTTAAGAAGTCAAACTCAAAAACCCTGAAAAGGATTTCTAAATCTAGATTTGACTTAGAAAATCAGTTGCTTATTGAGTTGTAATCTACACTAAATGATAAAAAATTGTACTTGATTTCATGAAAAATATTCAAATAAATATTTTATTGTACATATGATAAAAATTTTGACTGACCCATTAATTGTATTGATTTCATACCTCATTAAATGCTTAATTCTTGTTCATCTTGTCAAAAAGATTTGTTATGTTGATCTCAAGCTTTGGTATGTCTATTTAAAGATTCCTTATGTAACTAAAAAGTACCAGCCTATAAAAATTATGTAGTTTTGTAATTTTGTTGTGTAAATAATATAATTTAACTTTTGGCATCTTTCATTGCAAAATGTGGAATTAAAGATTTACAATTCAATAATTTAAGACTTCAATTAGTCAGTCTTTAAATCATTTTGTATATTTATTAATTGTTTGAATCATCTCATTCAAAAGTTCCTTATTTTGAACATATTTTGAACATATTCATATTATAATCAGTTAGTGCAAATTGTATAAATTTAGTTGTTTGTATTATATAGTGTCCTAGCTTTATGTTCTGAAAGGACTTTGATCTATTCAGACCATAACATCAATGCTATTCCCATGGGCTAACACTTCATTCTTTTATGCATATTACGATAATGTAGAAAAGGCTTAATGCTATTATTAATACTATTTAGGCATTATTTTCAATCAATTAGAAATTGGATGATATTTTTTCTTGGACTTGCAAACCACTATTATGTATTACCATTTTTTAGCTGTATCCCATTCCTGTTGTTCAAAGTTATTTCATATAGAGTATATAACCAAGGAAAAGTTAATATGCAAATTTACAAGCATATTGAAATTGACAAGTATAATAAATATAAAAAATTTAAACAAGATTGTACAATTCCAATCTGAACTATTGTCATTGGTAAGAAATTGTGGAGACATTTGTGAGATCTTCAAACCATAGCCACCAAAAGCATACATGAATTTGTAACAAAGTATTTCCTTTGATTTTGAAAGGATTATGATTTTGAATAGAATATCAAATGAAAAAGTATTATTCAAAAAATGTAGGTTGATACTTTTTATCAACATACAAAATCTTGAAAACAACATAGGGAAACTTGGGATCAACATAGCAAATCATTTTGACAATATGAACAAAAAATTTATCATGAATGATGTATATGTATCAATTATATCAAAAGAGACATCAAAATTTAGTTTTAGCAGTTGTATATTGAGTTGTAATCTAGACTAAATGATAAAATATTACACTTGATTTCATAAAAAGAACTCAGATAAATATTTTAATGGACATATGAGAAAATTTTAAATGGCCTATCTAATATTATTAATCTTCAATTTTTGTTCATATAGTCATAATAATTGGCTCTGTCAATCTCAAGGTTCTCTATGTTGGTTTCAAGATTTCATATGCTGATAAAAAGTACCAACCAAAAATGTAGATTTCAAAACTAATTCAGTATTATAAAAAACTGTTAGATGTATGCCTAACAAAATATTAAACATTAATTGACTGCTCATAGATACTACATTATGTACATTTGCCATTGAAAAAGAATCTCCTCAATTTGATTACCTTTCAAACCTGCACATGAACTAAACCTGAATCCAACTCAATAACACTTATTGTGCCAAAGTGTATTATTCCAATGTAATAAAGTTTCAATGCTTGACATCCATAATATTTTCCTCTTAGAAATATTTTCTACACATTATTGCAGTTTTTTTAGAATTATATAGAAAATAACAAAATTGTACAAAGATGTGAGCAATTTAATGCATTAACTAGACATTAATAATTATCTGCTTTTGTTTATTCAATGAATTGCATAGATAAGTTTTGTGGTAGTCCACCATGCACTGTGCTGGAAATGGGTTCATAACACTTTGGGGTAAAGAATTTTTTATTCTTCCTCCTACTGGATAGTATATACTGGCAATGCTTGAAATTAAATATTATTGTTACTTGCATAAATTATTTAAAAAATTTGCAAATTCAAAATTTCTGTTGCACAAATGCAAGCATAAATTTCATTCTCTAGGAAACATTGGATTCACTCATGAACCCATTCATGGAAACTTGGTATAGGTTGAACCAGTATGTAATTACTTAGTGTCATCTAGTCACAAAGATCTCTGTTGGTTTGAAATTGATGAAGGCAAGTGCAACTAATGAATGTTGATGTCATATATCTCAGTAGCACACTCAATGTGCTGTTATGATGAAGTACTAATTACCTCTAATTTTTGAAGACATCAGACATGGTTGAAAGTATTGTAAGAAATTAAATACTTCAAATTTCAGTATCCTCATAAATTCAAACTTAGGATTTTGGAATTATAGTAAGGATTTATAAAATTATTCTCAAAATACATGACCTCAAATTCAAACTTTCCAATGAGAAATTCAGCAAAGTTCATATTTACTAAAAATTCCACTGCACACTTTGTAAAATCATGTGATTTGGATAAAAGATTGCTTAGTAAAGCATTCGCAGTTCACTCTTCATTCTAGAATTTCACTACAAATATCAGTGATTTCATTTGTAACAGTGTTCATTAATAGGTGCATTAGGGCTATAGTCACTGCTGCAACATTGTTTATGAAAATGTAATGATTGTAATATCACTAGTTATTATTGTTAAGGACATGCATTATATTGAAAGAAATATTTTAATTGCAATTACAATCAAATAAAAATGGCCTCATCCACATTATATATGATTTCAAAAATGTGATATCATCATGCAATCGTCAAAAAAGCCATCCTGATTATTGCTATACTTATAAACATAATCATAAAATAATATATAGATATTTATTTGTACTACAACAGCAAATTACGTGTTTTAGAAAACTTCTACTTCAGAATATTGAATAAAATTCTGAATAAAGAATTTTAACTGTTAGAATGGACAGGTGTTACAAAATTTTCAATGATTTCATCCCATCACGTTATTATCGAGCTATAGAAATCTAGGCATCCAAAATTCTTTTCCCTGTGGATATGAATAGGGGCTTCTCATAATCTGTTGTATTGTTTTAACAAATAATTTGAAAATATGCACCAATATTTTATATAGAAACAGTCCAATTTTTACTATTTGTTCTTGATAGTTGTTAGTGAGTTAATATATTCAAATATAGATTTTTAAAAGTAAAAATATCTAGAATCAGGTTTAAACGCTTATTCCTTTATTCCAAATGAATCTCCTGTGTAGTAGTTCAGTAGTTTTTGCTTTTATAAGTTCTTACTAACTAAAGTTTATAAATGTGGCATTCTTTTTATTTATTTGAAAATTAGCTTATCATTCGATGTCAACGTGTTTCAATAGAAATAACTGAATCACAGCTAAATAGATTACATACAGTGTACTGTAAGGCTCAATTCTTCAACTAATACTATTCCTAATGTAAATAAATGCTCTGCTTAATTTCTTAGATGTATCTGCTCACCTATTTGCTGATAATACAAATATTCAGGCGTTATTGCAGATCAGATGACTCTGATATATAAACATATTGTTTCTACTCAACACTGTATATGACGTCATCTAGAACGTAAAATAATTTTACAATATTTTATAGACCTAAACCCTAACCCAAGTCACAACTTGACGTTTCCTAAACCTAAACCCTATAACCTAAACCTAAAACCTAAATTTTACAATATTTTATAGACGTAAACCCTAACCCAAGTCACAACGTAACGTTTCTTAAATCTAAACCCTATAACCTAAACCTAAAACCTAAATTTTTCAATATTTTATAGACCTAAACCCTAAACAATGAATTTTTAACATTTGATGACGTAAACTGTTAGCATGTTACTTGACGTCACTTCGGCTTTTAGAAATCAGAGTCCCCTGATCTGCAATAACGCCAATATTCAAATAACTTCACCTTGCAAAAATACAAATTAAGAGGCTGCAATATAATCTTGATATTCTACAAATCTTGATATTCTACAAAATTTTTCTGTTATAATAGGCTCTCTTTAAATTGTAATAAAACCATGCAAATTAACTTTTGCGAACATACTGCAAATTGCCGAGGTTGAACTTACGATTAAGGATTATTATAAATTTTAAGTAAAAGTGATAGACAAAACAAAATTTGCATCCTATATATCTTCTGTTTGTACAAGGGTCTCTATGTGGTATTTTGACGATGATAATGCACTTCGTTCCTAAGCGGATTACTCTACACTTTTATTAAATATATATACATATTGCCAATAATTCAGCAAGATTTATTAATTTATGGTACCTCGTACAATACCTTACTGCCAATTTTTATACAAAACAAGATAATCAGTTTCATAGACTTCAAAAATTGGACTTTTTAACTAACAATTATTTATAGAAGCAATTTGATGACTATGAAATATACATTTAAGAACTCCTAAAGTACGCAATTCAGGTTAAATACCATGAATACCCAATAACATTCGTTGGCTTTTTCAAAAAAATAAATCATTTTTTCTACACGAACAAAAACGCAAACATTCTCAATAAAACAAAACAATTTTACAACATAATTCAATTAATGTGAGAGCTATAAAGCTCCTTAATTTTCTATACTCAAAACAGTTAATTAATGAAAATATTATTACACTTCCGAAAAATCATATCAACAACCTATTATTTAAGATAAAATAATTGGCATAAATAACTTACTAGAATTTTTTAAATAATAATGTAACTTTGTTATTCATTTCTCATAATTTAGTTTATAATTGAGATAATAATTTTAATTAATAATTACTTAGGACAATAACATATTGGAAGCAAAATCAGGGTAACAAATAGCAAATAGGGTAAATTTAATAGAGTATCAGAAATACTAAAATATTTATTTTCTTCAAACTTGGTGATTTTATTTAACATTCGTCAATAGCCTTACATATCTCATTGTTTGATTTGTGTTGCTTATCTTAATATATATTCTGATAATTGGAAAAATTCAAATTAATTTGTGTATTTAATGTAAATTTATATATATATAATTGATAATTCTTCACTTTACAACATTAAATTTCATCCTAATTTGATTACACCTACTTGATGACATTTTTTTCATTTTGGATATATTGCTGAGAACGAGTTATACTTAACAATTTAGTATTTATAAATATATTAATGTGTCCTTGCGTCTTCGTAAAGCTAATTGCGCACTCTTTGCCCTCTTTCGTAATGCTGTTTTTAATACCTTAACTGCGTGAAACGGTCGTTGTTCAAATTTATTCTTTATTCTATTTTGTATGTTTCTCCCTGTTGGTGGCTGTCTCGGACTTTGTTCCAATCCATGGAAAAGTTCCATAAACGTGATTTTAAATGGATTTCTTCCTTACCATAAAATAGGCTCACTTCACTTTTATGCCTGTAATCTCCTCCTCTTCAATCAATTACTATCTCGCAATCTTGACCTTGATCCATTTGATTTTTAATAACATTCTCGAATTCCCACTATTCTCGCTCTGATGGAATTGTCACGTTCTCTGTTTGTCGTCTCAAGAAACATTGCACCATTTTCTGGTTTTTTAATTGTGCCTGTACTTCTGCTAATTTCTCTCTGACTCATACGTCCAGCTGCTATTGACTTTTTTTCCCGCCATCGCGTTTCAAGAAATCTTTGCTGTCTTTCCTCTTCGTTGATCCGTTCTCTCTCTCACTCTACTTCTACTGTCACTGTCCTTGTTGCTGAAATCTTCATTTGTATTTATGTGTATTGTTTGTCTTTGCCAGCTTAATAAAGTCTTTTATTGTTATTATTTCTTAATTCGCACAGCTTCATGCCGGTATTCCTCTCAGCTCTGGGAACTCACCAGTTCCCAGGGAGTCTGAGAGCTTTCCTCAGGACTCTTGCTGTACCTAACAATGCTGCCTTCTCTGCTATCATTCCTCCTCACTTTGGTACTCCCAACTTCTCCAAGTATCTCCCCCTTCTGATTTGCCTCGACCTGTGAACTTTGCGCCTCATCATACTCATCTTGGAGTTCAACTTGCTGCAAACTTAAATTGGACTGGACATGTGTCTTTGCGTCTCCGCAAAGCTAATTCCTTGCTATTTGCCCTTTTCCGTAATGTCCCTTTTAATACCTCGTCCGCTGTGAAACTCTCTTTGTTCAAGTCCATTCCTCGCGCCATTCTTCTCTACGCGTCTCCTTGTTGGTGGCCTTCTCGTGCTTTGTTCCACTCCATGGAACGTTTCCAGAAACGCGCTTTCAAATGGATTTCCTCTTTGGACTATAAAGACGCTCTGCTGAAATTCTCCACTCTCCCGCTGTCACTCTACTTCCATGCCTGTGATCTCCTTCTGTTCAATCGACTACTGACTCGCAAATTGGATCTTGATCCTTTTGATTTCATTAAGTTCTCTAATTCCTGCTGCACTCGCTCTGATGATGTTGTCACCTTCTCCATTCGTCGTACAAAGAAACATCGCACCCTTCACTCATTTTTCAATCGTGCTTGTACTGCTGCTAATTACATCTTGACTCTCAACCCTCCAACAGCGATTGATTTCTTTTCCCCTCCACCGAGCTTCAAGAAATCTTTGATGGCTTTCCTCTTTGCTAAGCCTTTCTCCGAACTTCGCCTACTCTTCCATTTGCTCCTATTTCATCTCCTGTGACTGTCCTCGCTGCCTTCAACAGCTAAATAAAGTCATTGATTATTATTATTATGCTTCTTACTCACTGCTCCTAGTATTAAATGCCTTTATGCTGTTCGGCCCATTCAATGCTGACTTCTGTAGTACCTTCCTTACTCTCCTCTTGTATTCTTTCTTGAGCCTCATCTTCATTTCCTCGTGATCTGTTCTGTCCTTCTCTATTACTCCTAAGTACTTGTACCCCTCCTTGACTTCCTCAATGTTATCACCACTGCTTGTCCTCAAACCATCTATGCACTTGCCTCTGGTCATTGTCANTTGAAAGTTCTGAATCTAGAAGTTGCATATTGTCAATTTCTTCTACGCTCCAAAATTCCATAATGCACAAATGACTTTTTTAGACTGAAAATGTGCATTTCTTATATTTGACGATTTTTTATTTATTTTTTACTAAAGATTGAGAATTAGCCAACAAATCTAGGCTAAAATTTCAACTCGAAAACTTCTTTACTTCTCGCTTCACTTATTTTATCGTAATATATTGAAAATATATTTACCATTATGTAATCAAATTATATTTCAGGATGGAGGTTGCTCATCAGCAGCCCGTGAGGTTGGATGATGCCAATTCAAATGTTGATCTCCTNCTTGCTCAAACTCCAGTGTACCCTCTCTGCTGCTAGTACCTTCCTTGTCTTTCTGTCTAGCTCCTAAGTTCATTCTTGTTCCATCTAACTATTCCTGCCGAATATCTCAACACTGGTATCGCCCATGTATTAAATGCCTTTATGCTGTTCGGCCCATTCAATGCTGACTTCTGTAGTACCTTCCTTACTCTCCTCTTGTATTCTTTCTTGAGCCTCATCTTCATTTCCTCGTGATCTGTTCTGTCCTTCTCTATTACTCCTAAGTACTTGTACCCCTCCTTGACTTCCTCAATGTTATCACCACTGCTTGTCCTCAAACCATCTATGCACTTGCCTCTGGTCATTGTCACTGTTGCACACTTTCCTAATCCAAATTCCAACCCAGAATCTCTGCTTGCCTTCTCCAATGTCTCCACTTGCTTCTGCAACATCTTCCTTGAACTAGCATACATCTTCAGGTCGTCCATGTACCATAGGTGACTTACTGCTCTACCATTCTTCTCCATCTTATACCCTATGCTTGTCTCCTTTAACTTTTCTGTGATGGGGATTAAGCTAACTACAAACAGTAGTGGTGCTAAGCTGTCTCCCTGGAATATGCCTCGCCTAAACCTCAACCTGTGTCCGTCTATTATTATTATTATTATTATTGTTATTATTATTGAGGAGGAAACTTGTTCAATTGATTTTTATAATCGTTTAAATGATTTGAATGTTAAATATACATTTTCATTGAAAGTTCTGAATCTAGAAGTTGCATATTGTCAATTTCTTCTACGCTCCAAAATTCCATAATGCACAAATGACTTTTTTAGACTGAAAATGTGGATTTCTTATATTTGACGATTTTTTATTTATTTTTTACTAAAGATTGAGAATTAGCCAACAAATCTAGGCTAAAATTTCAACTCAAAAACTTCTTTACTTCTCGCTTCACTTATTTTATCGTAATATATTGAAAATATATTTACCATTATGTAATCAAATTATATTTCAGGATGGAGGTTGCTCATCAGCAGCCCGTGAGGTTGGATGATGCCAATTCAAATGTTGATTTCCTGTACAACCTCCCGTTACACGACAACCAACCATTGATTGCAGCATCTGCATCTAGCATTGTTTACCAACCTAACACCGACACCAACTTTGAGGATCGTAATGCCTTTATAATGACAAATGCTAAATTCAATGAAGAGGCCATTGTTCAGAGTAAATTGAATGAAATGTTAGAAGAGGGTGATCGACATGCAGTCATGCTTTATACTTGGAGGTGCCTATCCAGAGCTCAGCCTCAAACTCAACAAAACCAGCACGATAAGGATGAAGTTTATCGCAAAATTCTCACAGTGAGTTAGCTTGGCATTCATTATATTATTGAAGCATCATTGCTGCATATGATATAAATATATTAGAATAAGTAGCCTATGTACTGTGGAAATCCCATAGTATATAACTTGTCATTCAATGCATTTTGCATTCTATTACTCTAAGAATCACACAGATTATGGAGAATTCATTCTTCTATGGAGCAAATAAAATTCGATATTTATTTTTTGTATGAAAACTAAAAACGAAGTGGAATGAAAAAGCAAGTTGATATGCAATGCACTACAAAAATTATATAAAGGGAGTTTTTTTTAATTTTACATAGACACTTAATGCAATTGCAATTATTCTTATGAATAATAAGATTGACCGTAAAAATTAATTTTTTAATTCTAAAAAATTGAACTTAAAAAGAGAAAAAGTGACTAAAAAATGTACCTAAAAATCTTAAGCTGTTTGAAATTATTTGTTGTAAACAAAAAACATAAGTTGCTTTGAGAGTAATTGTAATATATTGTTAAATATTTTCAAATGTTTTCAGAATTAAATACTTGATATTTTTCCATGAGTTTGTTTAGCATTGAAAATCTTCATTCTACCGCTACACTTGTAGCTTGACACTGAAATAACAAGTCCATACGATGGAGTTATAATTTTTTTGAAGTCTTTTTTCAATATAGTGTTTTATCCGATTTCTTGAGCAGATTTGATGGTATGTGTTGGGCTTTGAATTTGACTTAGATTGGAAGGCAATTCAAGTTCAATGTCATTTTTTATTTCAGCTGATTTGGCTTTTGTGGTTATTACACCATTACTTGAAAATTGAAAAAAAGCTTGTAAAACAGTTGGTAAATGTTGTACATAATGTAATGCTGATTCCACCCATCTACCCCAACATCGTTACTGTTGGTTGAGGTGGAATCGGTATGCTTATTTCGCAATTTCTTTAGAGATTTATTTGCAGCTACAAATGTTTGAGTAACATCAAGAGCAAGGCCGGTGTTACGATGTTGTGTTGCAAATGATTGTGAAGATGTTACTGGATGCTGCATCCCATGTTAATGTTTATTCGAATTATTGTGACTATCAACATGATACCGTTTGTCACATATGACAGTGACAGAACACTGCTTACAAAACAGCCCTTTTCTTGGTGTGACAGTAAATTCTTCTAGAAACTCGCGCATATATCGACTTGATTTCCTACTTAATGATTCACTTTCTTATGACATTACTTTTGAAATTGCACGCACAGTATTTAAGAAAAAAATATGTAGAGAATGAATGATAATAACTGTGAAGTTACTGGAAAATTTGATTAGCTGTTTACGTAATTTCCATCACAAATTGCGATAGATTCTCTTATGAACCACGCTTATTGTAAAAATACAACCATTATTGTTGTTAGCTTTAAATTTAATTGCAATAAGACCGTGTTCGGAGTGTTATAGAAATAAATTCGATTTCAGCATTACAACACTGTCATACAATTTATTCAACGCTGAAAGTATTTTGACAGTATTTTACGTGGAAATGTAGAGCTTTTAACAAAAATGTACCAAATTCGAATATAAACAATTTTTGTACATTTTATGTACCTAAAAAATGAACGAGGATGTATCATCGGGTAAAAATGTTTTTCAGTTGTTTCTAATACGCAGTCGTTTTTCAAGAATTGACTATATTTACTTTGGTTATATATATATATATATATATATATATGTATTTATGTATATATTCTTCAATAGTTTTATTAGTTTACCTGCTATCCGCACCTGCTGCACATATTTACAAATTTGCAAAGATATATATATATATATATATATATATATATAA
>CABFPE010000040.1:894149-910800 GCA_900660155.1 Hofstenia miamia | reverse complement strand
TATATATATATATATACAATATTTACAATATACATATAGACATATTTACAAATTGACAATACATACAAGTAGGACACTTAAAAATAAACTAAGCTACAAAATAAAAATAGGTTAAAAATGCACAATTATACACATGATGTTTACAATACAAAGAATAAGACCAAGAATACTGATAGAAATTTCGCCATACATTAAATTTGTTTGAGGTGCCAAATATCTTTTGTTTGCTAAGTAGATTATGCTTGAGTAGCTTTTTAAATAAGTTTAAATTTTTTGCTTTGCTGATGTTGATTGGGAGCTTATTCCACATATATCCGTGTGCTTTGTAATATAGTAATTGGGTCTTCGAATTACAAAGCACACGCAAGTTGATTTTACTATGTTACAAAGTGCACGCGATTATTATTCCGCGGGAAATAAATATTTTTGAATGATTTACATATGAAATACTTAAACAGATCATTAATTTTACGAATTTTTTTATCTCTTCGAATATTGATCGTATCGTCTTCGCACCTAGTGCATTAGATTGCAAATGAAAAATTACGCCTAGATAAATTCTTTAAAGTAGTCTCAAACATAGCCTACTATATTTCCGTTAATGATTTTTTATCAGTTAACCCAACCTTTTTATAAGTGAAATTTTAGAAAACAATCGTTAATATCTCTGCGAATATTGATCATATGGACTTCGCATCTAGTGCATTCGATTGCAAATGAAAAATTACGTCTAGATAAGTTCTTTAAAGTACTCTGAGACATGGCCTACTATATTTCCGTTAATGATTTTTCAGTCATGACATTTCAAACACAAAATACTAATTATGATGATACTTTCATACTTCAAAATATAGTAACTCTGCTTAAAATCGACAAATACTTCAAAGAAGTTAATTTTTTAACTTTTAATTGAAAAAAATTTTTTTACTGTTACAAAGCGCACTATTTACAAACCACGCATAAATGGAATNTAGCTAGGGCGGGAAAAATTTTAAATCCTAACCTTTAAAATACATAAAGATACGCCATCTAAAAACAAAAATCAGTTTGGAATATGTTTCCAATAAATAACAAATCGTTTATTTACAATTTGTTCATTCAAACTTATCCATCTTCCTTTCTCCTTTTATTTGTGAGATTACAATCATTCATTAATTTACAAAAATTATTCAAAAAATAGTGATCGACTTCTTTGAAATTAATGAATATGAACGGAAACATACATTTTAATCACAATATATTTCATAAAAATTAGACTGCAGTCTGGTTTTGCAAAACGTAGACCCTAAATCACTTACACTTGAAATAAACTTGACGCACAATGCCACAAACCCAACCAATTCATCTCTAGGATACGAAAGTAATCCGCGATTAATGAGACTATTATATTGCGAATTTGGACAGATATCGGTCTGAGAACTTAACTCATCTTTAGCTCAATATTACTTGGCGAAATAGCTGATTTTGTAAGTGCAGGCTGCTTCAACAATTTCCCACTTTCCACATTGAAGAGTCTTTCAATACGATTTACTCTGCACAACGAACATCAGATGGAGAATCTTCTTCAATGTTGTAGAAATTTAAAATTTTATTCTTTTCCTTAATCCACCTGTTCCTGATAGACTTGATTGTATGGGCCAGATCGTTCAATAGATAAAATAGTGATATGATAATTCCAGAAGGGGATGCTTGCCTAGCCATGGAGGAAAGTGTAGCCCACAAACTCCCATATTCCTAGTCACAGATTCTTCAGGAATAATGTTAGGAGGTGTTCTCAACTCAATACGAAGCTAGCTTACTTCTTTACGGAATGCATAAATTGGTACTCCTTGCTTTGCCATAATATCCACTCTTGCATCCGGCTATGAAACAACTTTACCAATCGTTAACTGAATAGCAGGAAGTTAGCACGTACTGGGCAATGATAAAGCATTTACGTGTGATAATGAAAAGCGTAATTTATGTTGATTGGAATTATTTAAAATTATTTCCCGCCCTAGCTCATTTCAGAGGTTCTCGACTTCATGGCCTTTTACTAGGTATCGCCTTGATATATATATATATATATATATATATATATACTATGTAGCTATGTACGCTTAACAAATTATATATGTCGTTATGTACACTTTGTAAAATGTGATGATAACATGATAATCACGCCCACTGTGGTGCCAATGGATGTACAGACTACTATTTAAAAACCTGTTTTAGAACAAAGATAAATTTTATTAAAAATGACAACCAAGTATATTCTAAAATTACTTAACAATATTGTGAATAAATCAGCCGGAAGTTGACAGCCTTGAAGTGTATTGTACAAACATAGTTAAAATTTTAATAAATATAGTGATTCACAGCCATCCAATGGTATAAAGCATTTTTTCAGGAATTCTCATTTTTTCATGTCGCTATGTATGCCTTGATATGTCGCTATGTAAGGTTTTTGAGCATTTTTTTCGTGCATAGCCACACATTATATATATATATATATATATATATATATAGTTTTGCTTAGGTTTTCGTTTGTTTTTTTAGAACTCTCACTTACATTGACTCAAATGACATTAAATGCTTGACACCAATATTTCCCTGAAACGGTTAGGATCATTATAACAAAAAATTGATATGTATTTCTCTGTGGTGCAGCTATCAAATTTTAAAATTGAGTTTCACTCGCCATTTCAGTATTTGGTGTTACTCGCGACATAGATTAGCCGATGTCGGTAATAAATTAGAATAAACATTGTGCTTGATAAAAACTGAATGTTTCACTGATAAATGCGCATGATAGAGTTAATTAATCAGCTATAATTATTTAACCTGTGTTTTTTATTTTATGTATTCCATTATCTTATTTCATTTAATAATAATAATAATAATAATAATAATAATAATAATAATAATAATAATAATATATTCTTCCACAACGTGGTGTATACAAATAAAATGAATTAAATAAATTTACACAGAGAGAAAAAATGAACGAAGGAAATTAGTGACAGGAGGAACAGGTACAGAAAGGGAAAAGATCGCATTTATAATGAAGACCATGTTGAGATACGGAAGAAAGAAGGAAAGAGAGGAGCTGACTTTTGAAAATACGAGGATTAGACCAGAGATCAATTTCCAGATTAGAGGTAATGAAGTTAGCAAGAGGGATTATGTGGATGAAATAATTTTGAGAACAAATAGCTTTATTAATGCGAGGGAGTTGAAACAAGACATAAGAGGAAGAACGAGAATAATATGTAGGATTAGAGAATTTGAGGAAGTTGGAAAAATCAAAATCACAGGTGTCAAGAAGTAGTTATGTTCAGAAAAGTGAGATCTAAAACTTGAGGTACAGGGAAATAGGCAGAAGTCTAGCTTTAAGAAGTAGTTTTAGGAAAGGTTTATTAGAGGAGAAGATCCAGCGAAGGCCACGATGTAAGAGCCTGTCAAGTATGATAGATGAAGAAGACTTTAGAAACCAGCATTGGGAATTATAACAGAGAGTGGAAAGACAGTAGGATTTAAAGAGGATTAATTTTAGAATGATAGCTTAGTGAATTGGGAAGTAAAGACATAAGGAAAAAGAGAGAAGAAGAGAACTTCTAGGTTTTTATTGCTACATGTTTAGACCATGAGAGTGTGGAAGAAATTATTACACCAAGATCACGGACATTGCGGTTAAACAGAATCGGATTGTCATGAAGATAAGAAACAGGAGGTGTGAAGGTTTTAGAGGAACACATTAGAAGAGCTTCAGTTTTGGAGATATTGAATGGGAGTCCTTTGCTAGATGACCATAATTCAGCTTGAGCAATGCTAGACTGTATAATATTAGATATAGAAGAGAAAATACGAGTGTCATCAGCATATAGCATGCAATCACCATTTGATTCACAAACTTGCGGCATAAAATCGTTGATGAATAGAGTGAAGAGGAGTGGCCCAAGAATCGAAACTTGAGGGTCACCAGAAGTAACAGGAAGTTCATCAGAAAGTACTGAGTCGATGCAAACTAACTGAGATCTGTCTGTTAGGTAATCAGAGATGAGAGAAATGAAGGAAGAGTCTAAACCAAGTTTCGAGAGTTTACTCAGTAATATACAATGGGGAACTTTATCGAAGGCTTTTTGAAAATCAAGATAAATGCAAAAAATAGCGTTAAATATAACTCTTTCAAATGTTAGAGATAGGTGAGAAAGAATAGAGATCGGCCGGTAAGAAGAACAAAGGTGTCTTGGAAGATTTTTGCCAGTTTTGAAAATAGGAACAACTAAAGCAGTTTTCCAAATTTTAGGGAATGTAGATGTTAGGAGGGGGGAACGGAAAAGATGGAATAAAGGATCAGCAAGGGAAGACGCAATGTTTTTAATGAGAGAAGTGGACAATTGATCGAATGGAGTGGAATGAGACTTCAGAGATGAGAGGATTTTGAAGATTGTATGTGGAGAAAAAGAATTGAGAATGATTTCAGATAGATTTAAAGATTCTGAATTTGAAGAATGTGAATTGTTGAAAAAACTGATGGTAGAAAAAACAGAGAAGTATTCATTAAAAAGGTTAGAAATACTTCTGAGTGAATGAGCAACTTTACCATTAAATTCGAGTTTAGATGGATTAGATTTACTTTTAGATAGTGATTTGATCAGTTTGTGTGAAGCATTAAGAGAAATATTTGAAGAAAACGACTGAAAAAAGGAAACTTTATCAAGTTCAATTGAGTCGGATAATTCAGATGATATGTGAGTTAAACGATTCTGTAAGTATGGTTTACCGGCAGGGTGAACAGAAAGGCGCTGAAGGAACCTAAACTTTTTAGGAATATAAACGGAATGTGAAGACTAGAAGAAAGGTAGATTTTGCCGACGCCTTCTTTTGCGAGGAATAAAAAGAGAGCATCCATAGGAGATAAGCGAGTAAATGGACTGAAGCAAATCGATAGAACAGTAAACATAAAGAGGATCAAGACACAATGATGAACTGATGAATTGATTGAAAGAGTTATATTCTCAGAGTGAATATGAGTAACTTGTGGAGGTATGAGACAGAAAGGGTATATCAATGAGAAGAAAATTGTGATCAGAGGAGAATGGGGAGACAGAAACGTCAGATAAGTTGGAAAAAACAAGGTCTAAAGTATTACCTGATGAGTGAGTTGGAAAAGTCACAAACTGATAGAGATTGAGATTAGAGAAAAATTCAATGATTTGCAATTCATATGGATCAGAGGAAAATAGAGCGTTCCAATCAGAATTTGGAAGATTAAAATCACCAGTGATGAATTAGAAATTCCATGACTGGAATTATAAGAATGAAAGTTATATAGAATTGAGCTGATAGTTGTAGAAAGAGTGGAGAAACTGATGCGATATTTACTTAGAGAGGGAGGGTTGTACAGGCAAATGATGAGAAAGCTAGAATTGATGGAAGAAAGAATGATATGACAACAAAATTCACACGTGGGACAAGGTTCAGGAGATGAGTTTAGACCAGAAGTTGAGTTTAAAGCTATTAACGTGCCTCCATGACGTTGAGAGAGACGATCAGATCTGGCAACAACAGTGAAATTAGGAGAAAGAAATAGTGATGAATTAGGAAAAGTCATCTAGCCAAGTTTCAGTGAGACATAATAGAAGGAGGATTGTCTAAAGAGCTGATAAAGGTTGAGGTCTAAGCGACGAGAGATATTTCTAGGACTGCGACAGTTGCCGGATAATAGATGGCGGGTTGATTGAGATAGTCAATTCGAAGAATTATTGACAGAGGAAGAAGGGAGTGACAAGTCGACAGGGGAATTTTTTAGGAGAAGTGTAGGAAACTTGATTTTAAGTTCAGAGCAATAGCATAATCGAATTTATTTGTAGAATTTGTTTCATAGCTTCTGTTCACATTGTCAACTTCTGTTCTCGTGAGACGTAATATATTGATCTGCAGTGGTATCAATAAAGGTTACCAAATTTGTACAAATCCCATTACATCGAGGCTCTGAGTACATGAACGCACAAATATATTAATATACCAAACTTTTCACGTTGAAATAGATTTTTTTGCTTTTGCATGTAACATATGCTTATGGAGCTAGTGGTCTTTTACAGAGTCTTAGCATCAAAGCTGTTAGAAATTTGAAATATCAACAAAAAATCGATCTTGCTGCTAATGTTCAAAATTAAAATTTGAATTCTTGCAAAATAAATTTGTGATGTAAAGCATGCGATTAATGTATATTCAAGTCTATAATATTTGTTAACCTTTGTTNTTGTTCTTCATATTAAGTGTAATATATGCTATTTTGAACATTGTTCTTTATTGATATCTTTAACATTAAAAGAAATGACAACTGCACGAAATTATAATGTCCAACATTCCAAAATAGAAATTTCTTTTAGTATTTTTGCGTATGGTTTAAAATTTCAAACTTTCAAATTTTTGCCATCGTTTAATATTTCACATTAGGTTAATATTAAAATTTAAATTTGACTTGAACGCCCTACTAGTAGCATTAATCTAATTTTAGTTGCAAGCAGTACATGAAATTTCATTTGGCCAATTTCTCCAAAAACATGTGGAAATAACAATTTTGCATATTTAAGGCCAGACACTGGTCTTAAATATATTTTACAAAAATGAGTTAATTATGCATATTTTTAGGTCATATTATACTTTTGGGTGATATTGAAAATAGGTAAATTCCNATTTCATTCACCACATAGCAATTAAATGGTTGACTAGACTTAGGCGATTAACATATTCTGCATTACGTAATTACATTAAAATGAAATTATTTTTTCTAAAGATTTTCATCCAATTTCTACCTTTGAAAAGTCAAAATAATTTGGTCATTGTACTGAAAATGGTTTTTTTGTAAAAGCCCAATGCTAATAAGTTTAGCCTGCAATGACTGCTAGTTATAATTATATTTTGCATTTCAAAACACAAAAGACAATAGAAAGTGATATAGATAGTTATAGGTTATAGATTTCTAGGGGTAAAAATGTCAGTTCTATAAATTGGTTTACTATTTAAGAATTTTAGACACATGTCAAATGAATTTGAGTTCGATGTCTTTTAAGTTTTGACTCTTTTATTTCTACATAATGTGGTTGTAGCTAGTATTATATTTAAGACTCAATTTAAGAAATGTTGAAATTCTCAATATTGTAATCTCTTCAACTGAATATTTACACTTTCGTTTGTATTGTATTATTTTAAAAGTGGTTTTGCTTCAATTATTACATTAATTTCACTGGTTTTCTCATTTTCTTTATGCATTGTCGGCACGCGTTGATGATAATATAGATCTCCGTTCACATATTATCTCAAATATTTAATTAATCATAAGTTTTTGAATGACTTTAGTGTTGTGTTTTATAATGTAAACTGTCTTCTTTGGGTATATAATTACTTTTGAATGCTATTTCTATAAAACTTTCTTCTGAGAAAAAATGTGTGTACTCGAAATTCTATTAAACAAATTGCTTTAGTGTAATTAACATCGGGAATTTGTTATGAAGTCTTGAGCACAGACATTACGGTGTCACTACTTGCAATTAGAATAAATTCGACGTTGTAATTAAAACAGATTTGTAGACGCTTTTAACTGGAAATTGTGTAACAGCTTTTCTCTAGTTTAACCATTCGTACACTTAGATTAGTTACGATCGACATCGTTTTTGTAGTTTTAACCCTAGAAATGTAGAATTTCGAAATGCCCATTATATTTCGACATTGTGACAACTGTCCCCTTGATTGACTAGACCCCTCTGGCGTCTAATTATTGCTAGGTGTGACTCAAACATAATATCAAAATCTTTAGTGCATTATCTTATCTTCTCCAAATTGATGAACACTGAAAAAATACGCAGTGCCAATATATTATCACAGTACATCGACATTAAGAAAATGGACTCTTTTGAAAAGGGGGATTCCTTAATTGAATATTCTTATGTTCCAAATGCCCTTGATAATATGTACATTAAACATTGAGATCAGATATGCAGTCGCAAAATTTGCATTCACTGGACAGTTTTAATCAAAGTTATATTGTTTACTTTGGTTACTAGTTACAAATGTCACTATTTATACAGTTCTAGGGTTAAAGTTGATTTTATACGTGAATCCTTTGTTTACATTTATATATAGCCAGCAGATTGTTTTGACATATATGATAAGTGTTATCCCTGCTCTATCTTTCTTTGTAAATCTTAAAAAATACACAAATCTCTGATCGTTCATAAGATCGTATTGAGTATATTCTTGGAATTAACGTCTTCTCTAATATATTGGTTTGCATCGTAGTGCTTATGGTTTCTGTTAACGAGAAATTAACATTGGTGTCATTTCAATCTTAAGTGTATCGAAATTCTATTCACATAGAACATGACTGTGTTGTAATTAATTCTTAGCTTGGACAGTCACTTGTAAGTTGTGCTGTTAGACAACTGTGCAACATCATTCACTAGAAAACACATGAGACAGTTTGCAAATGAACCAGGTTTTTCATTTATGTGAGTCGCCTGTGTTTAGCATTGTACCATGAAATGCAAACTGTTAATTATATTACCCTCCATGTTTTAGATGGTTTTACCCATATAAATACATTATTACCGTACCCACTCATACTCGAAGCTTTTCCTGTACCCGGCCATAACTGAAAATAAAGTTTTCTTTGCGGTTATAAACCAATTTAAAGATTTTCAACATGTCGGTGCATTTTTATAAGTTAGTTTTTAATGCCCTTTAGTAACAATTTAAGTTTTTGAAAAAATTTAAGATGTTCATAATGTCTAATGAAAAGCGTACCCGTATCGGCTTGTGCCCGATAGCAATTATGTGCACTCGCCGTTACGATTACCCGCATGTAGCACTCATACCCGCACATCAGTAATATCATTCACACATTCTCACAGATTTTATATTATACACGGTTTGAGGTTATAATCAATCTAAATATTGTTAAGTAATAAATTTATGGAATATACATCAATGCTTCAATAATGAAGAAGCTATTCGCAGTCACTATTTAAATAGTTCTGCGTGATACATTAGATGACATATTTCTACATAAACATATCCTTTGACTAAAATGTCAACAATTATTAGCGGTGTCAATATATGTAACAGACATATGTTAAGTCAATACCATACTATCATAGTATCTAAAACTACTTTACACGCAAATTGTCAATGTTCGTAATAAAAAACCATTATTAATTGATAGTAACATTCTATGTAATAATTTACGTGATTTTGTAGAAACGTCATCTACTTTTTGTTTTCATTTTTTATAAAAGACAATCTATTTTGTGTTCATTTGTAGAGGTCAAATTATAGATTTTTTTTGAAGTTTATATCTAATACACTTTCTTTACTACGATTTCAACGCATATGCTGTTATTAAATAATTTAAATACTATAGAAATACTCAATGTATATTTATAATACGTCCCTGATTTTCTGTTAAATAGCATTTTATGAGCATTTCATATAACTATCCAATTTTTTAACGCATTTAAAATCGGATTAACTACTTAATATATTAAACGTACGTTGTTACAGTATTATCTTACTATATCCCTGTTCTATTCATTATGAACATAGCATGCATTTTATCGGGTTAAAATTCCATTTATAAAATGTCTCAATTTTTTTCTTAGGTATACCAGCCTGAAGTTCAACAACTTCGTGATTTTTATTTGTTTCACTTCAAAGCTATCGAGCGGTTTATCACTGAAGTCAAGCGGATGTGTCGAAAGGATTTCGTCTCGGAGGCCTATCTTTGGACACTAGGAAAGTTTATAAACATGTTCGCAGTTTTGGATGCATTGAAGAACGCCAAGGCCTCAATCAAAAACGAC
Organism: Hofstenia miamia; assembly: GCA_900660155.1. NCBI lineage: Eukaryota > Metazoa > Xenacoelomorpha > Acoela > Hofsteniidae > Hofstenia > Hofstenia miamia. The sequence continues at coordinate 900,955 of CABFPE010000040.1, read as the reverse complement.
TACGCAGCGTATCGTCGAGCTATGAACATCACAAAGCAGATGAATGACACCGTGGTTATTCAGGAATCACAAAACATCACCATGTTTCTTGCGACTCACGATCGCATAACACAAACGTTAAAAGTAAATCATTTACTGTTACTTTATTCAAACTAGTTAACCTTGCGTTATTTGTAAATTTCTATTATACATAAGGCCTAATAAAAGAGCCGGTGAAATGGCAATTGTACAACTAGCATTTAATTTTTTAATTGAATTAAATGTTGACAATTATTAATATTGATGCATATGAATGGGCCAACATCTATATCAGGCCTAGGTTTTTTCCTAATTCACGAATTTTTTTAGGGTTATCGTTTACCAACAAATTTTGATAAATTGCTCTTTTTGTCAGTTAGTCAAGATGCTTTTGCATAAATTTACTGTCTGCCTTTTCAAAACCTCATGTAATATTGTAAATATACCATGGTTATNAAATTGAAATCTGCAAATCAAGAACAGATAACTTCTTTCTTCAGGTAATTGAATGAAACCATCTACATACTGAATATGCAATGCAGTTTATTTTATGAGTTCGTCCAAATGACCAGTTGATTGGACATTTTGTTAAAGAAAATCCTAGACAAGTTTTTTGTCAATCAATCTTATTTGACTAATAAAATTAAATTTTTGAAGTTAACAAACCATCTTCTGACCTTCTACATGTACTTACATATAAAAATTATACAGAATGAATGAAAATTTGCAAAATCATATATAACATTTAAAACATTTCTGAATTCTACATCTACACTTTAAATGCCGAAAATATACATTTAAGAGTACAGAAAACACTACATATAAGAAAACATATAGTACAAGAGAATTAGACGTCCGCTGCGTAATAGATACACACCAATGCGTAATACATACATGTATGCATATAGGCCATATATTGCCAATACCAACCCCCCCCTCGCTAAAAAGCTGCATCCGCGCCTGCATGGTTATTATAGTTGTGAACTCCCATAAGTAAGTTAATGCCTTAGTGATTCTTCTTTATGGTATTGTTTTTGTTTTATTGTCTATTACTTCGGTTTGTGTACGCGGTTTCAACAAATGACAGATGTCATGCCACCAATACTGTGAAACTAGTTAGTTAGATAATTCGTTATGCAAGCAGCGAGAAATAGTTGTTGCAAAGATAGTGATAGTTCACAAATATTTTGTTAAACAAATTTTACAATGTCCTTCGCCTAAACGCATTCATTAATTGTGTGTGCAACTGACAAATTTAGTCAAATTCCGTTGGATCAGTTAAAGTAGATTCCACCTCTCCCAAAATACTTTTAAAACAATTGCGAATCTTATTTCAATAGACATAACACATTTCAAATCAATCTTTTAAAATATCGATTTTATTGATATTGATACATATCGATCTTGATGGTATTTGTTATTGCTGATTATCAATACTGATTTTCTGTTCAGAATAGTTTTCCTATTATTTTTCCAAAATTAGATATATAGTATTTTTGGTGCTAGACATGTGTTTCATTACATAAGTTACTGACTGAAGTTTTGATCATTCATTTATCAAACCTTCCTATNGCTATTGCTTGAATTTTCTTAAATTAATTATATCTTTATATTTCTAATTAAAAACTAGAAACTTTTCCGAAATTGAGACGCCGGTGGGTTTACTTAAATCAGTGGCATAACTACGGAAGCCTTGAACATTTTCAGGAGGAAAGGTTCATTTCAAAACCATATTTTGTTAAGGTTGTACTTGTAATTTTGTTTTTGACTGTATCGTTGATGCATTATTTATACGTGGGTTGGTTTAGATGAAACTGGATGCCATTCCTAGCGCAGAGGATCTTTTAGCAGACATTATTAATGCCTGCTGTCACATGTACGAAAACCGAATGTATATTCTTCCGCGTGAGAAGGAGATCCTCCTAAAGGTGATGGTTTTTGGTCTGGTGCTGTTGGATAGTGAGAACCACAGTATTTACAAACTCGATGACAAGAAGCGAATCAATTTAGCAAGAATAGACAAGTTTATTAAAAATCTACAGGTATGCTTAAATTTAACAGCAATATTAAGCATGTTGTAATGAAGTTAATTTAATTTTTGTCTTTCATTCAGTGAGCGATTTTTAATGACCCGGTAGAGTATAAACAAATTTTGAGTAAAATTTTATCAATGTTTTGATTCTTTAGTTCTTGTGTATAGCTTAGTTAGTTTCAGGTTTTAGGAGGCACAATATTTATGTTTTCACTGTTTTATGAAACGATTATTACTGCTTAAAATTTGTTGAAACCAATCGGGCTTTTTTATACGGTATGCGAGCAATATTGTAATGTACTTCAAACTAAACGAGTGGAAGTATAGTGCTACCTTGTCCAATACATTAGTTTCGTTTTATTAGATTTACAAATTTTAATATAGGGGTCGCAAAAAAACGCGCGTTTTTCGAAATCAGACTGGATCTCTTACAGAAACAATCAGTGATAAGAAGTTCATGTGGATTATGTCTGCGAATTATTCAGGTCATTTCTTTTACCAAGTTTTGGATGATGGTGAATCCGTAAATGGACCACGTTATCTTGAATTTCTCAAGAAAGCAACTAAATCGTTTTCGGAAAATTTGCATTTTGGCTTATCTCAGCTGTATGTTATGCATGATAACGCTAGGCCCCATGTGGCGCAAATTGTCAACAAATGAATGAGTGATGGAGGAATAACTTGGGTGAAGCAGTCCCCTTATTCACCTGATTTTAACCTTATGGACCGATTCAGCTTTCGAAACTTTGAAACTTCTAGACGTCTAGACGTGTTTCTTCAATTTCGATGCAAAATAAGTTTCAAAACTTTCGTAGACATTTGTCTACCGTGTCAAGCAATTATGGTGATTATGTTTTAGTGCTTGAATATTAATTGCTTACTGATTTCTGTAATAGATACAGTCTGATTTCAAAAAACGCGGTTTTTTGGCGACCCCTATATATGATCCATTGAGTTACTTTCCATGCTAAACACTAATCAGACGGAGATCGTTTCCAATTCTGATTTAAATATACTTTAATACATCTAAAATATAAACAAATTCACTTACTGCACGGGCTACAATTTGAACGTCCCTCAGTGATTTAACATTGCTAATGATCACGTTCACATAAAATGTGAGAGTAAGTGCGCAGTATAGAGAAAAGAGACTGGTGAAACCTATCATATTTCTGACTGATGATTGTATTGATAATTACTAACATCTATTCTTATACTTTGTTCTCAGTAAATGTCTGTATTTTTGTTTTTATCGGATTTTAGTAGACTTCTATTATGTATTTTAGTGTTTTTGCTAAGATTTTTATCAGAAACATTTGAAAGAATATTAGGAAGTTATGCAATGCATTATTTTTGGCTATTCGCAATAATTTGTGAATATTTTCCATAATTAAGATATCCCGCTATTCTATTATTATTATCTAGTAGTGTCTATTGTAAACGTAATTATCATTATTTTGCAGGTTGTGCCTCTATTCGGAGATATGCAAATTGAATTAGACACCTACATTCGAAAGATTGCCCGCTTTGAAGACAACTCTTCCAAATGGAGTTTTGCGCAACCAAATGCTGCATCTGGTCAGAAGTCTGCTCTGCTGGATAATCTTATTGGAGTGAGGGATGATCATAGAAGATTCATGGGAGAATTAGCTAGAGTTCAATCCGAACAGCACATATATCTCGAAAGGGCTTCTTCTGATGACCGGTGAGCTATTTTAATGATTCTTTCAAATCTTTAAATTTGCCATTATTATGTAGCCAATGTTGATTACAAATTTTATGGTGTTCATTAAAGGCCGAAAGTACTCCGTTTTCGCCCTCAAATTTTAATTTGATGAGAAATTATTATTGCCATGAGATATTGTATTCTTATGGCTACGAATGGATCTATTTTCCTGGTGAGACAAGTGCTATTGGCGTGTTGAATCATGTAGTAATAATAAACAAAGAAAAATTAATTTCGACAACATATTATACAAAATATTCCCTCTACCGAAAAGATTCAGTTGTCTAAAGGAAACAACCTTTACACATGATTAATTTACCACTTCAATTACTTGTTTCAATTAACAACAATGGTTGTAATGTTTTTAATGTCCTTATGTTCTTAGGGGGTCGATTCCCTTCTGCCCTCAGAATCTACGCCAGTGTTGGAAACTATTGGTAGTATTCCCATTAAATTTTGCGTGAATGAACAAATGATACTTGTCTAAGAGCCTTTACACTTTTATGATCTTATGAATATATTGAGAAATATATTAGAACCGAAAATCAAAATTTTTATTTTCCCGTACTTTTTGAAATTTTGAGTAATTGTCTTCAAGATAATGTTAAATGCAAAAGAAGAATAATCGTTCACTAGGTAGGAGGACAAATCAAAATTTTTATTTTCCCGTACTTTTTGAAATTTTGAGTAATTGTCTTCAAGATAATGTTAAATGCAAAAGAAAAAATGAAGAATAATCGTTCACTAGGTAGGAGGACCTTAAGAGAAACGCCTTGCCGATTGCTAATAGTAATTTGTATCTTAAAACGCCGCGTTGATTCTAGTCTTTCATAGCTAGTAATGTAAATATGTAGTGGAATTGATTACTCACTGTCTACTTTGATTTTCGGTTTTAACCAAGCAATTGAAAACTGGACAAATTCGAATAGTTAATGTTTTCAATTGCAAATATGTTTAATTGTAGATATATGTATATAATTTTATGACACTTGGTTTTTATTTTAATTTCTAAATGCAAACACTACTCCTTGCCTGCCTTAATGATTTTCTATCCATCCTGTAGTATCAGTCTGCTTACAGCGTTGCGTTTAAATATGGAATTTTATAATGAAAGAAATATATATGAACAGATATTTAGTTGAACAAATTAGTAGCTTCTGTGCTGTGGGCGCCTGGCCTAAGAGGACTTCAAAATGTTGCCGTATAACATTGTTTAAACCTTTGCATAATTGTCACTAATTAAGACGTTTATTTTGCGGAATCAATCTGACTGTATTAATTGTGCATGACAATTTTAATTAAATTGGAACGGCCGCTCGAAGTTTGAAGTAGCCAAATTCAATGCTAAAATGGAATTGTTGCGTAATAACTAAAAATATCCCAAGATATATCATTTTGTAAGTAAAGACCGAATACCAAATATTTTTACATCTCTTCTACCGACTAAAGAGATCTTAATTTCCCGGAGTTAAACTGAACTTCTGTTCAAAAACATAAAGATAGTGCGACTAAGGGCACTATTGTCGATACATTACATTTGTAGTAAAAATGTTATAAAATCGTTAAGCTTATTCATCAAATCAGCAGATATGTGTAGTATATCGGTTGGAAAATGGTTGTAAATAAATTCGCATTATTTTCTTCAAGAAGTAAAATAGAGTAATAAGCAAACGTTTTGTATACTTTGTGCATTCTTTTGATTTCTTTGGAACAGCACTGTTTAAGAGATACTGAAAACTTACAAAAATCACTGTTCACAATTTCTATATCATCGGACCAAAAGAAGCTCCACACTGTTCTGCGTATTGAAACACATCGCAAGTCAATAGAAGATATGTTCAATATATTTACAAGTGGTAATAGTAGAATATCGCAATTTTTATTCTAGGCATAAAGGAAGTTTTAAACAATCATCGTCACAACTTTAATTAATAGCCTTATCTGGGGCGCGGTTTCAAAAACCAACAATAGGATTTTCAGCGACAACTACGTGAAATACAAATGCCACGAAAGCAGTCGTGTCTTCAAAAACATCGAATCTTAATGCTGTTACTCTCTTTTCAGTCAATATTTTAACGGCCTGACTAACCTACATCTCAAAATTGTGTGGTTTGATTGAAGCAGCTGTGAATATAACTCCTGTCCTTCAGTAATAAAAAGTGATGTGTGATATTTTAGAGATGTAGTTAATCGACGAACAGTTACCAAATAAAGGCAGCTTTAAATGCACTTTATACATCCCATTTTAAATCCGGAATCTGTGACATATCGTGACAGCCGTTATCATAGAATACAACGCACCTATGAGAACGTTATCAAAGCAAGAGATTTCATGTATTAATGCACATTGCATTCACTATAGTTTTTAATTAACTACGTACATCTGATAACATTCCTAAGTGCATAAATTCATGCCTGAATTCATCTGTGGGGCTTATAACTGAAATGCAACCAGCAACAAAATAAGGACCTCGATTTAAGCCATGATTACAAGAACAGTTTGTGCCTTCCCATATACATTGGTGATATTCAAACTGATATATTTCGTGTTGAATTTTAAAGAATATCGACGAATGTGGAAACAATGAATAAACATGTCTAGTGAATAACTTGCATATAGTTCTAATTGGAGTACCCTAACATTCTACACAAAAAGTTGAATAATGCCAATCTTTGCTAATATGTGAAAACTGACAAATAAAAAAATATTATTCTACCATACCTACTTCCCAGCAAGGTTACGCTTATGTTGGCAAAACCTCGGTAATATATTATAGAATAATTAATATAGCGTAGAAAAATTCGTAAATCTATCAATATTTTCAAGCTTTCCATTGCTTGTAAAATGTTATTATGTTCAATCCATTGTTTCTAAAATTTCCGACCCGTCCATATCCATCTAATTGGTAATTTTACTATTATGGAAATGCTTTATATTGCTTTGTAAATGTGTGCGTTTCCGTCTTGCGTTTTTGCCGCCATACACATCTTTTTTTAAATAGCTTTATATTCTGCATGCTTATTTTCAGT
>CABFPE010000040.1:882660-893911 GCA_900660155.1 Hofstenia miamia | reverse complement strand
TATATATATATATACATTATTTACAAATTACATACTTACAAATATATAGTAAAAATGCACACATATATATATATATATATATATATAAAATTACAATACAATAAAATTAAACAAACAATTTAATTTAAAACCATAAAAATTGAAAACATAAAAATTTCCGCCATGTATTTAATTTATTTGAATATCCGTATTTAAATTGATTAGCAAGCATGTTTTCTTTTAACAATTTCTTAAACTTGTGTAATGATTTACCTACATTTTGTGGTAGATTGTTCCAGATTTTCGCCGTTGGTGTTGTCGTTGTGAATGCACCTTTCCACTAATTGTTGTTTATTTTAATTTTATTTTTTAGTTGAATAATGCCCGATAATATGAAACATACGATTTTTTAATAAGTACATTTAAAAGTCTAACCGCTTTTTGTTCACCATATCGAAACCTCTCGAGTACTTTCATTTGAAGTATTTCTAGTATTTAAAATTACTTAATGGAATTTGCATTTTTGCTAAACATTTCGTCTGTTTGTACGAATTCGTTCTCTCATTTGCAATTCCTTCTTGTTCATTAAGCTAAAACTCTAGGCAAACTTTGCCACAGCACAGATTTCACTCGTGTTTAATTAGCATTATTTTCAGTTAAATATATTCGTTCTCCTCTCAGCATGTTGCTTTCCGGGAAAAGTTTATGGTAAATTTAAGAATTTGCATGATGTGCGGATTTCGCTAAAACCTCAAGCATATGATGCAACATTTCCGTTTGAGAGAGGAAGACGATTGCAACTTATTCTGTTTGCTATCTGAAAACTTGATTTTAACATATCATCACTAGGGTCGAAAAAATTTCAAAATTGAAATAAAGGTCAATTTTGTCTAAATAGTTAGAAATTTAATAGTTTTAATGCGTCTACATATATATTTTAAAAATTTTAAGGTCAAAATAGTGCCAATTTAAAACTTCTTTTGGGGTCAAATTTTTAGGTTAAAATTTTTGGAAGAGAAACAATACATGAATGATTTTCATAAAGAGCTCTTTGAAACCATATAATTAAAAAATTAAACAAAATTTTTTGGTAGTGGAGTATCTAAAAAAAATTTGTGTTTTGGACATAACAATGTAAAGAAATGTATAAATAGGAGCAAACCTCTATTTATAGGCCGTGAATCTCATTTACAATTCGCTTAGCTTTTGAAAATATAACTTTCTTGATTACAAAGACATGTTATTTTTATTAATAAATTACGTTTGAGGTTTCTCAATTTATATTATGCCAAAAAATTTTCTCACCTCGATAAAGCCTTAACAATACAAAATTCCTCAAGTTTTTTCCAGTCATATCATATTGCAAAAGTCATAGAAAGTTTGCAAAGTATCTTTCACAGCAAAAATCGTCAACATCTACTCAGCAATTCATAGAAATAGAGAGAGAATGACGTTGGTAAACTTTTTGTTCAATGCTTCAATTGGATATTCCTTTGTATAAAGCGAGGCATCCTGTAATGATCAAACTACTTCAATTTTGTGCAAAACAATTGCCATAACAGTGCTAGCATAATGTGTGCAATATTTATAAAAGTGAATGATGGCATGGCAAGAGGAAAGGCTGCAACTGTAAGAAATCGAACACGGGCTAAGTAATTCAGAGCGACCCGGAAGCCACTCCAGCCCATACAAACTTGATGCGCATCATGTTTGGAAGCTACAAAATATTACTCAGATAACTTCCGAGCAATGAAAGGGATTGCTAAAGAGTTTACTATACAAAAAATACAATAGTTATTTTTAGGTCTATTTCATTTTAACTATTAAAATAGAGCAAGTATTTAAGTATTCTTTAAATATTTTGTCATTGTTGAGAAAACAAGAACTGCTTTCATGCAAAAGTTACAAATGTTTTGAACTGAATTGTAATTGTAAAATGTTTTGAGCATGAATCAACCTCAATTTTCGATGCTTGGCAGAAAATTGAAAACTTAATAAATAATCGATGCAATGGGATCATTAAATCCTTTAGAATATGGATTGCTGAAAAAAGCAAAGTGATCTGCTTCCGTGGAAAGGTTCTCCTCAATGTTTGTGCATTTCTATTTCTTACAACTTAGTTGATTATGTTTAGTATAGAATACATGAATTTTACAAAAGCTAAAAAATCCTTTGGTCAATTTTTTAGGTAGAAAAATTACATTTTTAAGTCGAAAAAGTAAAAAATTTTGGGTCAAAATTTCAAATTTTAGTTAAAAAATTGCCCTAATCATCACAATTGTTAGCAGGGCTACTCGATAGTTAATGGTGAAAAAAATTGTCATTTAATGAATTTTTTGCATTTCCAAAATAGCCATGCTCATTACAATTCTCACATAACTATATTAATCCGCCTTTACAGAAATTATTAAGTTAAGTTATACATCAATACGTTTTTTGTCCTAATTTTCTTAAACTTGTTCCGCCAAATTGTAGTCATACTCGCTATTTTTGGATCATGTTGATGATAATTCCCTCGCTTACGTGAATCTATTGCAATTTGGTAGTGACAATATACATCCCATTTTAAATCCGGAATCTGTGACATATCGTGACAGCCGTTATCATAGAATACAACGCACCTATGAGAACGTTATCAAAGCAAGAGATTTCATGTATTAATGCACATTGCATTCACTATAGTTTTTAATTAACTACGTACATCTGATAACATTCCTAAGTGCATAAATTCATGCCTGAATTCATCTGTGGGGCTTATAACTGAAATGCAACCAGCAACAAAATAAGGACCTCGATTTAAGCCATGATTACAAGAACAGTTTGTGCCTTCCCATATACATTGGTGATATTCAAACTGATATATTTCGTGTTGAATTTTAAAGAATATCGACGAATGTGGAAACAATGAATAAACATCTCTAGTGAATAACTTGCATATAGTTCTAATTGGAGTACCCTAACATCCTACACAAAAAGTTGAATAATGCCAATCTTTGCTAATATGTGAAAACTGACAAAATAAAAAACTATTATTCTACCATACCTACTTCCCAGCAAGGTTACGCTTATGTTGGCAAAACCTCGGTAATATANTATTCTTTAAATATTTTGTCATTGTTGAGAAAACAAGAACTGCTTTCATGCAAAAGTTACAAATGTTTTGAACTGAATTGTAATTGTAAAATGTTTTGAGCATGAATCAACCTCAATTTTCGATGCTTGGCAGAAAATTGAAAACTTAATAAATAATCGATGCAATGGGATCATTAAATCCTTTAGAATATGGATTGCTGAAAAAAGCAAAGTGATCTGCTTCCGTGGAAAGGTTCTCCTCAATGTTTGTGCATTTCTATTTCTTACAACTTAGTTGATTATGTTTAGTATAGAATACATGAATTTTACAAAAGCTAAAAAATCCTTTGGTCAATTTTTTAGGTAGAAAAATTACATTTTTAAGTCGAAAAAGTAAAAAATTTTGGGTCAAAATTTCAAATTTTAGTTAAAAAATTGCCCTAATCATCACAATTGTTAGCAGGACTACTCAATAGTTAATGGTGAAAAAAATTGTCATTTAATGAATTTTTTGCATTTCCAAAATAGCCATGCTCATTTCAATTCTCACATAACTATATTAATCCGCCTTTACAGAAATTATTAAGTTAAGTTATACATCAATACGTTTTTTGTCCTAATTTTCTTAAACTTGTTCCGCCAAATTGTAGTCATACTCGCTATTTTTGGATCATGTTGATGATAATTCCCTCGCTTACGTGAATCTATTGCAATTTGGTAGTGACAATGCCACTGACAATGGTTATGCAGCGTGATCCAAGATTTTACTATCATTCAATGTTTTAGTAATACAATTTTAAAGCATATTCTATTTAATTACATTTTCAAAATAGCAATAATTGATTTTTTATTTTTGCTCATTTCCATTATTGGATTTTTAGGAAAAAAAATTCCATTAAAGTAAAATTTATTTTGAGCAGCTCTGCTAGTTGCTCATCTTAATGCAGCAATAGATGTACTGTATATTAGAACTTTGGTTAGCCTTTCTGAAGCGATACCTTCTTGTAAATTCTTATTATATTCATTATTAATTCGTCTTCGTTTACAAACACATTCTAACGTTATGCAAAACCATGTGACAGATGTGATAGGCCAGTTATTGTTAAATCTCATGATGACAAACAACTTCACGTAAGCGTAACCAATGTGGTGATTTGTTCGTGATAACATTGTTTACTTTATTATTAATATTTATTTCTGCTTTCCAGTTTAAAATAAACGAGAATTAACTAATATTAGCCCCCCTGTGCACATGCTTGTTGCTTATTTTAACTTTGAAAACAATACTAGAAATCCTATCAGCTCTTAAAAAAAGGCTTTCAGTTTTAACATAACATGGTGAATTTGAAATACGTATCTTCATTTAAAATTGTTTTAGCAATGCCTCCCTTTACCAGTTGGCCTTAACCGGCTTTCAGCTGTTGTCAGCATGGACTTCATTGGTTTCTGAACTGTATTCTTGGAAGCTAGTTCACCCCGCTTGTAAATATTCAAATATTGAAATAAGCGATGATGTTGGTAATTATGAACGCGTCACAAAATACAACTATAACAACGAGGAGAAATCGGCACTCATAGAGGTATTTAAAACATTCCACTCTTAATAGTTTCAAACGGGAAAGTTCCTATATACATATACTAATGTGCGTTCATTTGTGGAGTCACGGGATTTTGTTTAAAAATGCTAGTTTTTGTTGAATGTTGACCTTAGTGCTTGTAAATATTTTGGTTTGATTATAAATTATCCCTGTTTTATTATATACAATGTTTTAGTAGGCCAAAATGAACGTAAGGTACTAGTCAATTTGAAAGCAAAACGTTTATAATAAAACAGTGAATTTTTATGAAAGTATGTAAATGTCGTAAAAATTCAAATTTACCGAACGTGATATCTTGATAACTATAAATGCTTCCAACTATTACCTAACTTTAATCAAATCTTTAAAAATTGCATTTTGTTGATTGTATGGCACGTTGATGACCGTATGTACGATTTACGACAGTTATTACATTATATAAAAGAACTATACGGTTATCGGAGGACGTCATTTAAATAATGAGATATTTGCACTTTACAGAAGAAATTAAGTTTCTCTAAGGTTTCAGGAAAATTGATAATTTGATTGCAAGTTTTAAAATGCCTACGTTTTTTGAATTTTTTAAATATAAATCGCTAATCTCTATCTTGAGGCGTTTAAAAATGTGTAGGTGGACTGTTGAAATGTTTTTCTGTATGTGATGTGATAATTATTATGTACAAAGACTACAAACACTTTGCTCTCTATTTCTCAATAAGACATTATCAAGCCAATTCGCAATTCAGACAGTTAAAAGTCGTCTGAGTGGATGGCAACCTCAAACCAATTTTCGGCAAGCTCATATTGAATAAATATAACATCGGAGGCTTACAGCCAAAAGGTGCCAACTTGCCATAAAATATAAAAAGTGTCAAGTGCAGTTATCACCATTTTGCTCTAAATGATTTTATATTTGTCACTAAGTTGCTTCAAAAAATTTTTAGTGAGGCATCAAAGGTTAAAATATAGTACAGAGAACATTATATATGGGTAAATCCAAAATCCATTTTTTGAAAATTGNATTTTGGTTTGATTATAAATTATCCCTGTTTTATTATATACAATGTTTTAGTAGGCCAAAATGAACGTAAGGTACTAGTCAATTTGAAAGCAAAACGTTTATAATAAAACAGTGAATTTTTATGAAAGTATGTAAATGTCGTAAAAATTCAAATTTACCGAACGTGATATCTTGATAACTATAAATGCTTCCAACTATTACCTAACTTTAATCAAATCTTTAAAAATTGCATTTTGTTGATTGTATGGCACGTTGATGACCGTATGTACGATTTACGACAGTTATTACATTATATAAAAGAACTATACGGTTATCGGAGGACGTCATTTAAATAATGAGATATTTGCACTTTACAGAAGAAATTAAGTTTCTCTAAGGTTTCAGGAAAATTGATAATTTGATTGCAAGTTTTAAAATGCCTACGTTTTTTGAATTTTTTAAATATAAATCGCTAATCTCTATCTTGAGGCGTTTAAAAATGTGTAGGTGGACTGTTGAAATGTTTTTCTGTATGTGATGTGATAATTATTATGTACAAAGACTACNAAACAATACATGAATGATTTTCATAAAGAGCTCTTTGAAACCATATAATTAAAAAATTAAACAAAATTTTTTGCTAGTGGAGTATCTGAAAAAATTTGTGTTTTGCACATAACAATGTAAAGAAATGTTTATGTTGGAGGTTTGAAATTAAATTAGAGAATGATTTTCAGTGTTCAGTATAGTAGCAGATAAAAATAATAAAATTATTTACATATATGTTTCTAAACATACTTGGTTTTACACTTGTTACTTGGGTTTGGTGTTTTGCTATTCTGAGTGTCCCCGCTATCAATCGCTACTAAGTGTGCCATTTGTTGATGGCTTAAAAATGCTATAAATCATTTAGATAATGGTCTTATATTTTCAGATAGTATAGCATTCAAATTTAATGATTTTTGTAAACAAAACTGCTAAGTATTCTTTCGTTTGTTTCATTTATTCGTGAGGTATATATAATACTGTTTTCTAAATTTGAAAGAATCAAATTACATATCAATAGCGAATCTTTTGTCGTATTTAAGGTTCTTCATAATTAGGAATTTGGAGATGTATCAAAATTTAGTATTTTAATACGCCATTTGCCGATGAGCAATCAATGCCACTATTTATTTTATTAGACTGTTTGGTTACAATCTCAAGATTAAAAATAATTGTCCTTTTGCTAAGTTTGCCATCAATGATTTATTCGATATTCTTCAAAATGTGTCATTCATGCAGCCACATCGACTTATTAAATTATTACGACAAATTATTTTGTTTTTTGAGTCATTACCCACAGCCAAGCCCAACATCAAATAACCTTTTAACTAGGGTTAATAATGAATGTTTAGATAATTGCCATGATCAAAGCCTTGCAGAACGAAATGCTGAAAATGGAAGACACGCTACTAACGGCTGTCAAATACACAATGTACTTAGAATTACAAACATTCGTTCAAATTGAACTCAGGGAGCCTTTGCGCCAAGCTGTTAAAAAGCGCAAGCCTACTATTCAGAGCATTCTCTTAGCTGTACGTAACTGTTGTGTGGATTGGGCCAAGGGACGTCCGCTTGAAGATGACCCATGCTTACGTGGAGAGAAAGATCCCAAAAATTTTAACAATTTAAAAATACATAGGAAATCCGTAGGGCCTTCTAGTACTCAACTTTATATGGTAAATTTTTGTGTGCAATTTTTGCTAAAGCATATTATAATTTCGTATGTGAGTTATCAAACTATTACTTTAGTTTCTTTCGTTGAAATTTACAAATATGAGACAATGTTTAGATTCAAAATTTATCTGATTTCCTTTATCCAATTTTTTTAAATAGCATATTCGTAATTAATCTCATGCTGCTTTTCTATATAAGCTTTCATGTAGATAACTATTTTTAAAAATGTTTTAGTAAGTTATTGATACCATTTTTGTGTCAAATTATTGTTAAATTTTAATCCACCCAAATCTGGACAGATCTTATGGTCTATATCTACTTGTAAATTTTTTAGAAACGTATTTCGAAATGCATATTTTCAATCTTATGACTAGTTCCAAAGGAATGTACTTTAGAACCCTCACAATATAGAGTAGGTTTTAAAGAAGTTTGTCAAATTTTAATTTTGTATATAATTTGATTCAATTTAGGTTCGTACAATGCTTGAAAATATCTTCTCAGAGCGATTTGTGAAGAAAAAAGACACCTTAAGAAAAGAACTAGACACTGCAAGTTTACAGGTTATCGAACAATTTCATGAACGATCTTACAATTGGCCCTATCTTTTAAACTATAGTCAAACCTTAAGAGACATCTGTGATCTCTCACAATTGTGGTTTAGGGAGTTTTTCTTAGAAATGTCAATGGGTGCTCAAATTCAGTTCCCTTCTGAGTTCTCGATGCCTTGGATTCTGACTTCATACATTTTGGAATCTCAACCAGAAACTTTAATGGAATATGTATTGTATCCGTTTGATCTCTACAATGACAGTGCATTCTACGCATTGACAAAATTTAAGAAGCAGTTTCTTTACAATGAGATTGAAGCGGAAGTTAATCTTTGTTTTGATCAGCTCATTTTTAAACTAGTTAACATGATTTTCGAGCACTACAAGGTGACTGCAGCTGTCAAGCTCCTAGATAAGAAATTTCATGCCCGAAATGTGCAGTTTTCAGACGTTGTACTACCTCCAGCTATCCGTTTCTCCACAATCATGCGGCAACGACATGTTCAGATTCTGGGTAGATTTATTGATATGACTAAGATTCTAGCAGAGAGAATCATGGACTTATTTCTACAGTCATTGGATACCGCTATTCAGCGATTTGAGTGCAGTGAGTTGTCATTTATTTTGGAGCTTGACAGTTGTATTCAAATAAATCGCATTGCGCATTCAATGATGTCCGAGTTTCTTCCACTTCCCGATTTTGATTATCTTCTAAGAGAAGCCAATCAAAATGTGTCATCACCCTATGGAAGAATTGCGTTTCATGTATTCGGTGAAATTGCTGAAGACTTTCTTCCCAATTTCAATTATAACATTAGTACATTTAGATTCATTAGGCAATGTGTGTTACAGACCTCCGAAAATTATTGTCGTAGTCATATGACCAAAATGCATCCAATTCACGTGTTCGGTAGTGCCAATCTTAATCAAGTTTATTCCCAGTTGTTTTTCCCCTACAAAGACTTTATCGGTTCTCCACATTTAAGATGTGTCACCCAAATTTTAGGCTATCAGGGTATTGCTTTAGTAATTGAACAATTACTTAAAGTGATGGAACAGAAAATTGAAACCACCGTAACTGATTATGTAAAAGTACTTATTAACGCAATGCCACGCCACTGCAAACTTCACCTGTACAGCTATGGAAGTAAAGGGATTACCACCTCTTACTTAAAAGAACTGCAAGACGTTATTAATTATCAAGATCTCACTACTGGGGTTTTTCAGGAGTTTAGAATAATTGGTAACGGGATCGCTCTTTGTTTGGAGTTGGAAAAGAATTTATCGCTAGAGGAGATTACAGATTTGCTTTGTGCTGGTCCATTTCAAAATTTACTCCCAAGGCCGTTCGTTAAGGTAATTTTAAATTTATTTATTTATTGTTAGTCTCATTGATAATAATTGGAGCAGGATTTCACGAAATCAGTAGAGAGGGACATCGTGGACCCCATTTCGAGGTGGGGTCGGTTCAGGTGTCAAATTGTCGGACGGGCTTGCTTCGGGTGCTGTGCTCGGCAAATTTCAACTAGATTATATTAATTGATTAAAAGTTACTGATATGTCAATCACAACTCGAATTGAGAAAGATACAAGACTTTAAGTAATATCAATGAATGGCTATGTTTACCTGAACATTAAATAAATGATATTAATCACCATTCGATTAGAAGAGGTCCGAGATATTTCATATTGCGAATCGAGTCTAAATTTCGGGTAGTGTATTTTCGTGTCAGGTTTGGGTAGTTAATATTTTTATCGGGTCGGATTCCGATTCATATTGTCACTGTCTAGACAATAGTAAATAATTATAACAGAATTTCGAATACATTTGGACCGCTTAAATTTTTTTGAGGAGATTTGCTTACAAATGTATTATTATCATTATTGCTGACCAGTTTTAGGTTTTATAGAAATGTTAAGGGATTCTCACATTATGGTAGTTAATACTATTGGTATTAATTTTTACCCACATTTTATCAAATTTGCCAAATTCATCTTTCGTTTTATATAATTGTATTTCAACTACCAAATACTTTTTTTCGATTGCAGGTATGCAATGACCAAATATTTACAATAAGGAAGACAAACGACTTTTCTTAAATGTTCGATTGCCCTTAGTTATTTTACATGAATCCAACAATATGATGAAAGCAAGGCGGTCGCCAGAAGGTATTGAACATTGAACTTCGTGGGTAACTCGTTTAAACTATTGTAACAGCGTTCATAAAATATTTTGATTTTTGACTGTATATTGATGCAATTGACGGGACCTATTAGCTGTGAAATTTATATTTGTTTTAATTTTTAATGAGTGCTTTTCATTTAGTGATAATAATTTAGAGCATTAATTCTTGTTTTTTGGACATTTCAAATATTGAATTTAGTGTAAACTTTCGAAGTAGAGACTCATTTTGCTTAGTACTGAATGATTCTTTCATGAATTACACACTTTTGAAAACTTTCAATTTGCTTAAATGCGTCCTTTGAAGTACTTTACGCAAAGGCTATTCAATGTTCATAAATTCTCTACAAATTTTTACCATACATACTTAGTTAAACCATGTATAATCCGAGATTAATCATGTTTTTAATCAATGACACGTCCTTGAAATTCTAATAACATGCAATTAACTTTTAGAATGTTAATACTGCGATATTAAGTTGAAGTAATATTCGTAGATGTTTTACGTAAAAGCGAGAAGAATTCATGCTCTGCTCTTTTCATTATCCAAATTTTGATATAAACAGATCAAGGTTCCATTGATCGATCATTTCTATGATTACAAGCTGAACCAGAATGACCGAATTGGTCACTAATTTACTTGAATAAAAATAGATTATATGCTCAAAATATATATTGAGTCGTTTTTACCATTGTACTTCCCCATCATTTTGATAGCACTTTCGAAATTAAACGTTGGTAAATAATTATATTGTTCGAGTTTGCCTTAAGAGAGCAATTGAATTTAAGCTTTTTTGACCAAGTCGGAGTAAATATATTTAATAAATCCAAGTGATATACGTACATTTTTCATCTGGGAATCATCAGTGATTGAATCAAATGCAATTGTCACATCCATTTCGTCAAAAGCGCACTTATTAATGAAATTCAGTTGTTGTAAATTTCTAATGTTTTTCTTAATGTTAAATGTTCGAGCTTTTATATTAATTCTACATGAATCCAACAATATGATGAAAGCAAGGCGGTCGCCAGAAGGTATTGAACATTGAACTTCGTGGGTAACTCGTTTAAACTATTGTAACAGCGTTCATAAAATATTTTGATTTTTGACTGTATATTGATGCAATTGACGGGACCTATTAGCTGTGAAATTTATATTTGTTTTAATTTTTAA
>CABFPE010000040.1:860887-873927 GCA_900660155.1 Hofstenia miamia | reverse complement strand
TATATATATATGAATTGATTAATTTGAAAAACATAACACAGCATCTTATCATATGTACATTACCCGGATATAATTCAATGCATGTTTGCTCGTACAGTATATATTTACATGCATTTCATAAAATTAGAAGCATTAACACCAATATACAAATGTTGACGAACGTAAACAAATTTCACAAACGTATGTCATCAGTTTCTGATACTTTCTACATTATAAGCATTTTGTCACATTTAGAATACAAAATACTATCTTCAAATGATTACACATTACAGTTAATGTAACTTATGAACAGCAATGAACATTCACTTTCTCACAGATGGCAGACAACTGCTATATGTTTACGTCTCCATCACTAAATCAAGTTTTGAGAAAATCTTCAAAGCCTCTTACACTGTTAGCACGCATTGCAATCAGAAACGTGTTTAGCTGTTTACAGATAGTTGATGGTCGTGTCAAGACAACATATTTTTCAGTCTCATGCAACAATTTCTTACAAGTGAATTTTCCCATTTTACCTCACGTTCCCCTAATATATAGATGTAGATATAATATTAATTAATTTTGCTAATATTAAATTACCAAAAGAAAAGCCTTTCATTATCACTAAAATAAAAGCAGAAAGTTTATTTACCAATTTGAAAACTTCACCTATGTTAATGCGTTTTTAACATAAATTTTACAAATGACTAGAAAGTGAAAGTTTTTTGTAAAGAAATTAAATAAAATCCAATCTAATACTTGGTGTTAGTTAGGATCATTCGTTAGATAATATGGTTCAAACAGAGTTTTATTTTTTTCACAATTACTCAAACATGCAGCGTGCTATTCAATGTCAAACCAATACAAACTACTCGATTCAACCCAGCTCGATAATTTTTAATATTTAAATTTGGATTCGAGTCAACTCGGGAACTCGACTCGATTTGACCTAAAGCGAAATTTTAGGAACTCGCTGCACACTAATCGTCATGTTTCAATTTACTTGAAGCATTGATAATGAATTGAATCTGGACAATTTTGATGTATTCTGCAAATGTTAATTACCACTTTATGAAAAGGTTTTTTGTAACTCGGATTTATTGTGTAAAATTGATATTTGAAAGGATGTTGCCTTTAGTAAAGATTTTCCATAACTTTGTTTTTTTAGGAAGGTGAACGGTTTGAGGAACGAGAAAAACGCCTTCGCGCCAAATATGCCAATTTCCAAGCAGTTCAGGTGATCAAAAAGTTCGGAGACGATGAGGAAACTGCAATTGCCTCTAACAGTGATCTTCTCACTAAAGAGAGGCTCTGTTGCGGACTGTCCATGTTTTGCACTATCCTCAATCGGCTAAAGCGTGTACTTAACTCAAGGTAGGAAAATTACGCTCATAAGTTTAATGTTTGTGCATAACTATATTCGTTTCTAAATTTATTTTTGCACTTTTATGGAAGTGGCTTATAATTTCATTTATCATCAATGAAATGTGCTAAACAGTTAGTTTTAATTTGAAATATTTGGATATCCAAAAACCACGGATGCGTCTATTCATGTTACAGAAAACTTTGTTATATGTAATACAAAATTAATGAAACT
The DNA here is from genome assembly GCA_900660155.1 of Hofstenia miamia. Classification (NCBI taxonomy): domain Eukaryota; kingdom Metazoa; phylum Xenacoelomorpha; order Acoela; family Hofsteniidae; genus Hofstenia; species Hofstenia miamia. The sequence goes on along the minus strand of CABFPE010000040.1, from coordinate 872,351 downwards.
ATTGTTTTTTTATGTTTACAGCTTATCGCCTTCATTAAAATGCTTAAACCCATATCTTTAGGTTATGGCGTGGGGGAGAGCCAACGAATGGTGTAATGAACATAACAGAGTGTTCGGAATTTCATCGGCTTTGGAGCGCCTTCCAGTTTTTTTACTGTCGACCCCCTCTTGACAAATCTGCTACATTTGAAGAAGTAAGTTGAACTATTTTCCTTGTTTGAAATATAACACTGCGTTGCACTGTCATTTTATTGACCAACTTGCAATTAACATTAATCTTTTTATGGTTTATGGGCTAAGAGTCACTTGTCTAATCTACTAGTTTATGAGAATACTGTTCGAAACCCAGCACATGCTTAGTCATTATTTACTTCATTTCAATGCTGTTGATAATGATGCAATTCTTAGTCACCGAAAACTTTATGACCCAACAATTAACTTTGCGAACAACTTTTTAATAAAATATATTCACTCTGATTAATAAATTGAATGCGAGTGAATGTTGGTACTAGAATTAGCAATCGTGTTATTAATGTGCTATGGTCAGTTGCGTTTCGCTAATTGTAACCACTCTCTCCGCTCAAGTGTTTTCAAGCATGTGAAATTTCCGTGAATGAATTGATCGTTCTATTTTTAAGCCATTTAAATTTATTTCAAGCTGATTTAGCAAAGAATTGTTGGAAGGGTTGAGCAGTATTGTGGTACCTCAACATCATTGTCATTTTAGGCATTATGACATCCCTGAAAGTGTAATTGTTTAGTAGTGTTTAGCGAGCTAGCCTGCGCTCGTGACTTGGTTGAGCTTGAGGAGGTACGGATTGGTGCATTCAATTACATTTTCCTTTTCTTGTTTGATTTTGTTTAAGTTGCTGTACAAGCGGTACAATTTTTGTTGCAGAAGTAATTATAACGAGCAATGCGAAAATGTGAGACATTGCGAATTCCTCCAATTGATTTTTTTTAATTGGTGCAGCAACAATAGTTATATTTTATAGAGGGGGGGGGGGGGTGTCAAAAATTTGCCGCGCCAAAGACCCTTTTGTCTTGTCCCAAAGCTAACAGATTTCCTCGATAAATATTGAAAATGCATTAACTACGGAAGCTCCACTGGAGGTAACCAAGCAACAGTACTCCAGAATTTCAACTATTATTGTATTGTTTATACTGTGACATTTTTCGTACATAAAATAATGTTTCATATACATAAATTTTAAATTTCGTTTTGCCAAATGATTTTTTAAGCATAACTGCAATTAATGCCTTTTCCAATAAATTCTTTGCAACAGTAATTTTGCAATAATCAATTTCAATTTATTCCCAATCAGTTAATTTTCCCCATCCCGCCTATCCGTTAGAATTTCTTTAAACTACTTATATCGCCTTCTTTGTTCTAAAATTATTCGTTATAAAATTTAGGCATTTGGTGACAGTGTCGTTTTTGCGGGCTGTACATTTATTTGTCTCCTTTCACAGAGAAAACGATTCGAGGCATTTGATATGTCGTATCATGTTCTGAGAACCCACCTTATCGACAGGAAAGAAGGTCCTACAAATGAATTTGTTGATATCAAAGAATTTGCCAATCGTATCAGCCAGTTTAAGACGCTCAATTCCCACATATTCGCTATCATAGAGCGGTACCTAGAACGCAATGAGCCTTCGTCACAAACGACGTCGGAACCCCGCTGTTTTCAACCGCCCATGTTGCAAGATTACGTCAACAGTCGATATTAGGCGAAATAATTAATGCGTTTTCTAATCCAGCTTCGCATGGCATGGTCTCCAAGTTAAAGAGAAAGGTTATTTGCAGCTCGTGAAGAATATTTGTAATTATACAGTATTAGTAGTATTTTGTACTTTTGTAAATATTTATTTTGGATAAAAATGTTTTTAGCTTAATGAAATAGTCATACTCCCCTATTACAACTTTATTTCTTATAAATATTTAGATTTAAAAAAAAGTAAAAATATTTAGAAGATGAAAAAATCTATTTTGAGAAGTTTTTTTAATAATATTTTGTTGGTAGCAAATCTGAAATAGTAGATAGAATTATAGAAATACACTTTTACATTGTTTTTAAATGTTAATTATTTGTTAAATTTCTCAATGCGAGTTTTTCCACGGTTTTATAAACGTGCTGACCAATGATTTTATTTGTTTTTAAGAACAATAATTAGTCGTGAATAGGTTAGTTGTAAATTTCTACCACGTTTAAGGAAGTATATTTTATCACAATAACTAAGATCTATAGCATAAATTTACTGAATCTTAGCTGATTTTGTGATATTAAATTGCTTTTCAAACCTACGTATTTACGCTTGTCCATTTGTTGTAGTTGGATGTGATGCAAATTTATTATAGGATTAAATTCAATTTGAGTGAGGTAAAATACTAAACTAACTGAAGATTAATTTTTTGATAGCATTTTCAGCCGATTTGTTAGAATATCAACATTGTATTATTGACATTTTGAATAATGTGACAGTGTTTCTCAAGGCGTTAAGATATAAATTATTAAACAAGCGGCTTAGAGTTGTACCTTGTTGAACAGCATTGTTAATTTCAATCAGAAACTTATTCAATAGACGATCTAGTCTCTAGGTTTGGACATATATGAACTTTTTAAAGGTCATGTTCCTATTTTGTAAAACATTCTTATTTGTTGAGGATTTTCAGTCTTAGTACCACTGAAAGATGATGTAGTTTCTTTAATTAATTGAATTGATTTCTATTAGCATATTTTCAAAAGATTCTTTTGATTAGAATGTAATTTTGTATTTTACCAATCATCATAAAAAGTAAAATATTTCCTACAAAAATGTGGTTTATTGATTGCAAAATAGGCAGTGATTTGATGCAATGCTACAGAAAAGCAATTCAACATAGCCTTATCGTGCTAACTATTAAGAAATACATAAATTTTGTATGCAAACTTTTCACGCCGATGACAATAATATTTCACTCTAGCAGCTGTGGAAGATTCAGTAGGTAGAATTCAAAAAATTGTGCAACATTGGCAAATTTTTATGCATCACGCAAACTAACAATTAATACATCAAATCGCAATTTTGTATAATAAAAAGTAAAATAGTAATACATCTTATCTTATCTTACATACACATCCAAATACACACTACGTTTCGAAAAGGAAACTATAAAACAAATTACTCAATTTAAATATCTGGGGTTATTTTCGGCATAACCTAAATTTTCATAAGCAATTACAGCAATCAAAAAATTTTCTCGCCTAAATATGCAAAAATTAAGCTTAATCATGCCGTAGTACCAAGTCTAAATTATGCTTGGATATTATATACAGGAATTGATACACACTATCTCAGAAAATTTGAAATTCAAACAAATTGGGCAATTAATATTACATTGGGCTGTATTAAGAAAAAACGATCAGCTTACAATGAATTCAAGCGAAACTTTTCGAAGCCAATAATGACAATTTATAAAACATCTTTATGTACATTCTAAAAAATTCTTTAAAAAATCGCTCTTAACAATTCAATAAATTTCCCTAATTATAAAACTCCGAATTTTCATAATAAACGCACCTTAGGTTATAAGGTAAGCAAAATTGAAGAAAAATAGTTGAAAAATTCTTTTATTAATCTCTTCATAACGATAAATCACCCGTCTGTTCCATATGGTATACGACAATGATGGATCACTCCTGTGATCCATGTTTCTTAACATTTCTAGAGGGTATCTGGGAATCTCGTAATGAACTGTGAGTGGAGCGCTTACTATTCGTCATTGTTACTGATGTGATGACATCAGTTTTTCAACCATTCAGGTAAGGCATGGGAGGATGGAAGTAGTGTCTTAACTTGCAACTTACCCTCAGTTACACGAGTTAGCACATGGAGTGGAAGAGGTTTAGTGCATTTTTTGATAGTTTTGTTTTGATTTCGTTTGCACCCTTGCATTTTTATCATAATTCACGATGTCTTCAGACGAAACAATTAGTGACAGTGATAACTCATACCATACTACTACTACTACTACTACTACTACTACTACTACTACTACTACTACTACTACTACTACTACTACTACTACTATTGAAACTGCAGTTACTACTACTATTACTCCACCTTTTGTTAATAATAATACTAGCAAATTATCTGTCATAATATTGAAACTTTCGGTGTCATTATTGCTAGAACTAAAATCTCGTAATGCCGCTTGTAACAATTGTTGATATAGTCGTACTAAAGGGGTAAATTCCTCAATCCGTATTTTGAATGACTTACCTACAGAAATTAAAAAAGCCAAGTCTCTATAAACTTAAAATTAAAATAACACAATTATATAAATCGCATAGGCCTAAATTGTTCGAATATAATTGGGGAGGTTTCAAATTTATTAACGTTGACTAAATTACTAAAAGAAATTGAAATATATTGATTTAAGTCGTTAATATTTTCTTGCAGATTTCGGATATAAGAATATCCATGGGATTTTATGACTATATAAAAATATCACTATAACCGAAATTGTACCTACAGGTTGACAATACATGTCTTTGGTACGCCTTGGTTATACACAAAAATTCATCCATAAAGATATATTTCCAGTCATGCACTATGTAACATGGATTTATAGGTTGTTCGAAAATGTTCCGAAAAATGCCGTGATTGGTGACTGCCGCATTCGTCGCAATCTAACTTTCTCCAAGTCAGATCGAACCAATTATAACGGAATGTCACAATGAGAAGCGGAAACTTGTGCATAATATTTTTCCAATACCCCAACAGAGGAACTAGCGTCAGCTACGGATACTGTCACATCCACATAATCTTTGTCGTTTTCATCAACTTGTTCAGCCACAGTAGCAGAACAAGCACCGAGTATGTCCTCATCCGTACAATGGCCATTTGTTGAAACGTGGTAATCAAATTTAACGTAATCTTGCAGGGTTACATCATCAGGCAATTGCAGATTCTTGACGATCAGCAGCACTTACATCATCAGTATTCTCTATTGTATTGAATTCAGCTTTGCAAAGCAATTGGCAATTGTACTGCTGTCAACCTTTCGCCATGCCTGCTTTAAGAGGGTCATTGAATCAAGGAGAGTAAACATGATTGCTTCATTGCGATCGTGAGCCACAACTCGCTTCATCGCTAGTTGCTGGCGATAATAGAATAGAATAGAATAAAATAGAATTTCTTACAAATTGTAGTACATTGGCATAACTAAACACTTCAACAAAAGCTGCTAATGCTACACTTAATGCGTCAATAATAACATGAAGTACAAAAACAATAAAACACAACAACAAAAACATGGATGTAGAATTTACAGTTTACCCAGTTTATTGCTAATTATTTTAACTAATGATATTTTTTAAGCAACTGAAATCCTTTCCATGACGTAGAACCGATTTTATGGATATGTTGTTTACGGAGGTAGTCATTGATTTGAATTTTAAATTTCCTGCGACTTTTGATTCGTTTTATTTCAATTGGTATAAGTTATTCCATATCCATAGTTCAATAACATTTCAAGTAATGGATTACTCCTTGATCCATAGGCTGAGTTTTTGAAGTTGTGTTTGGTGGAAGAAGTACTAATTGAATGTGAGATAGGTTGGCTATATGCGGATGTGCGGAACAATTATCCACAATCAACGCAACATTTCGCTTTAAGGTGGCTTCCCACGTACGCAACCACTCTTCAAACAGTATATCTGTCATTCATTCCTTTTTATTTGCTCGGTAGCATCCAATTGGCAACGATGATATATTTTTGGAACATCGGGGTTTTGCGTTCCTACCAATTGCAAATAAAGGGATCTTGTCGCCAGTTATGCTTCAGCTAACTAAGATAGTGATGCCATCTTTGGCACGCTTATGGCCCTCAACCCTTTGCTGGTTCATAATGCTGTGAGATTGTTTGCAGTGTAGTCGTAGCCCACATTTCTATTGCAGAAGAATCAACATCAGCCGACTCGCCAAAGATTGGTTTGCTTTTTGGATTATCTTGCACGTATTGTAGTATTTCGTGACGCTCAGAAAGCGTCTTTGAATGCCGCTTCATAATGTCGCAAATGTATAAGTTCATATGCCGACGACACCTCAGTTTTAAAGGTAAACCGCTTTGATTAGTTGTTGAGAAGAGAGAAAAACATCAAACGTCAATACTGTATGCACGTCCTCAACATGGGTCTCGATCCTTTGGGGATAGGTGGGATTTATCTACCCCTCCAAGATTTTCAACTTTTGAAATAATCATGATTTATCCTCTAAAAATAATTATTTTAGAAATTTTTTAATAGTTATTTAAAAATCAATATCAAATGTAAATTGCAATTTGCTCTCCAAATCAGCATTATTATAACACATTGTTTTGCTGCTAGCAGTTTATTCTATTACATTTATCAAAGAAAGTTGGGAGTGGCTATAATTTTAGACTATTTTAGAGGCTGAAGCAGTTAGTAGCAGTAAAACAGCCAAGCTCATACTGTATCATGTGAACAACAGGCAACCCTGGTTGAACGTGTTTATGAGCCTACTATTGTAAGAAATGCTAGACAACAGCTGTGGAACATGGTCATTAGTTTACTGATTATGGCCAACAAGAAACAAGAAGAAAATAATATGGTAAACGATAAATTTCGATTTTGTATTTTCATTTCATATTCTAGTATAATATACATTGTATACATTTATTTGGGCAGTATGAAACATCAATTAATTGCTTTTTAAAAGGTGAATTTTTGATAGTGTTATGTATTTCAACCCAAAGGCTTTCAAATTTTTCTGAGCTTACTATATCATTCCGTTGCTTTGGATGAAATGATCTCGGTACTAAAAGGAGTACCCCGCTCCCCTTGCTTTTACAATGAGTTCTATCTTTTCTGAATAATTTATATTGATTATAGTTATCTGACCAGACATTATCAAGGTCATTGCAAGTAAACCATGTCTCAGTAATTGCTTGCATTATATTTTCATAAGAATTGCTAATATGTGACTTGTAATCGCAATTCTGAGCATTTAAATGAAAGTAATTAATCATATCTTTCTTAGATGAAACATTTTAGATGTTTCATAATTGGGCAATGGACCAGGATTTGCTTCGATTCCATGTATAAGTAATACTAAAAGTTTTAAAACCAAAATTGCCAAAAGCTCTTTGAAGGGATTTTTTCTAGGTACATCTGTTATTGGAAAAATGCTGATAAAAGTTGCAAACCTAGATTTTAAGAAAAATTTGTGTTTGTAAACTACTCGTAGTCTTAGCATTACAAAAATAAATAAATCCATTACGTTTAGTACCTCGGAAGGTTAGAAATGATTAGGTGGCGTAGTTAAAAGGACTTCGGCGTACGTTTGCGGGTGCGGTGCTTAGCGTCCTTGATTAATCATTGCTGGTGAGTACAAGGTACGGGTATTCGCTGGTCGAAATGATTGATAGGCATTACATGGCTTCGGCGGCAAAATTGAGATGCTTTAGATGAAAGGATGCTTTGCATTTGTAAAATAGCTTTTAATGCATCGTGCTAATATAGCATATCCAGATTCAGAGAAATGAATTCCTCCTCGTGTAAATAGATCTGCAGCAACATGTGCACCCTTGTAAAAATAGCGGTTATTTTCGAAGATCTTAAACTGCAATTGTTTTGCATTTTGATGTAATAATACATTGCCTTCCGATGACATTCTATTGAACGTTTTAATATATGGGAATGGTGCGAGTTCGCCCAATGTAATTTCTGTGTTTCAAAAGGAATGGCGTGTGGCAGTCATCATTTTTTTGCAAAGTGTTGTAAAATTCTTGTTTGATTGCATGACGTCGTTTCTTCAAGCAGTGATCATCACCTTTATATTGTTCCTTTGTGGGTATTGATAAATTATGTTTGGAATTTCCTCGATTGTAGCTACGGGATATGAATGAATATTGTTATCGTGATCTTTCACAAGTTTATTTGCCCTCAAATTGCGATACATTGATGTTCCTATTATCAATGTATCCGAAGTTTCTTTGATATGTTTGACTTTTCGTTGGTTTGTTTCACTTTTTTCTGGAGCATTTGTTTCGGAAACATTGTCGCTGTTCATGCATTTAGTGTTTGATGTTTCTAGTGGGGAGCATGTTTCTTCTGAAGGGGATGGCGAGTCTTCAATATTTGAGATTTATAAAAGTAGTCAGTGTAGTTTGAGTTCATCCCTTGATAATGTGGCAAAAGTTGCAGCTAACTTTGCGGCGGTGATGCGTTTTTGCGAATCGAAATCTCCAATAAACTGAGAACTGTTAATTGTATCGAGTAGAGCGCGCTCACTAGACCCGACTATCTCAGAGAGAAGCATGATTGGTATAAAGCGTAGGTATAAGGCAATGGAATGTTTTTTGATAACGAAACTAAGCAAAATGAGAAAAAGAAAAAATTATTCTTAAGAAATAGTTCCCAGGTATTTCCTTGACAGTGTACAAATTCTATAAAAGTAATTACATATCTATGAAAATTTAGCCTTATTCTTAGCCTGCTTGCTAGTTTTATATAGGTTTGTAAAGTCTTTGTTGTTTATCATTTAATAATTCTTCTTAACGACACCATTTTGAGAAACCATCTGTTATATTTAATTATATTTACCTTCCCTCAATAAAGATTGTCTTATTCATTTTATATATTCATTTTATATTCTCCCATACAGCAGCAATGACTTTCTTTTTGCAAAATTAATCAAAGAACAAACCAAAGGAACACGTGATTGAATTATGAGTAGAATGAAGAAAAACTCATTTCTGAACATAGAGAATCAATGATCAAAATTCATCAAGCAAATAACTAGGTTAATGAACTGTGAAATTGATATTAAGAAATGTTTTTGCACGCCTAATATAAAAAATACTGAAATGACGAGGTTGTAAATGCCACAACCTTATAAACCTATTGAAATCATTATAGCTCAATATGAATATTTATATTATTTGTAAATATTGACGCTTCAGAGTTTGTTATCAGTAACTTTATGTATTGTGAAAACAACTTCCGCCAACTAATGCTTTAATAATGTATTGTAGTGCTTTGTTTAACAACCTAGAAAAATTATTGCTAGATAAATTAGATTTGCAAATAAATTGTGCCGAAAAGATGCGCTTCAATAAGAATAAGTGCTTAAAAACAAGAAAAATTTTCAAAATGCTTCTTTCTATACTAGATAATTTTCTTTAATTAAATTATGGGATATTTTAAGAAACTTTTCACAAAATTTAATTTCATTCTTATTTCAGTATTTCATCAAATAAACGAAATATTACAATCGGAAATGTCAAGTTCAAAAAATTTTTAAAAAAATCATTTCTTAATAGCACAGTTGTCATTATATATAGGAAAACTAGAAAGCGGGACATATTTAAAAAAGAAATTAAGGATTACACTTGCTCTGAATTTTTATCACAAATTAACAATAGGGCTTGGTCAGGATATACTTTTTATAATCGGCTTAACTAGCAACAACTCGAATAATTTGTAAATATCAATTCTTTTGGCATTGTACTTTCTTGGCACTATCGTTGCAGTTGTAATTTTATATATAATCTATTTTCATAAATAGGAATTGATCTCAGTACCGCAAAATCTTCTAATTCTCAATTCACTTAGTAATCCGTGCTTATACATCGTGATATTTAATTAGTATTATACATCTAAAAGAGTAAATATCTAAGGCTGAGGTTAAGCAATAATTTTTTCAGCAGTGTTAACTTTGTGTAACGACTGGGACGATTTGAGAAAACAGAAGGTAGTTGTGAATTTTTTAATCTCAGAAGATGTGTATTGCTCAGACGAGTGAATTATCAAGGTAAGACTAAGATTTAGTTGAATGGAAAGGATGAGCTTCGATTTTAAAATAATTAGATGAAAGAGAGTTCATGGAAGACCAACCAATAGCAGATAAAAAAATGTTTTTATTAATTATTGAAGATGAAAACAATATGCAATCTGCTCCACTAGAAGTAAATCATTGCCGAAATTTTTAATTAATAGAGTGAAAAGAAGAAGAACAAGAATAGAACCCTGTGATACGCCTGGCGAAACAGAAAGTTTGGAAAAGATAATTTTTGCAGAATGCTCACTGTTAGAAAGATATAAGATTTCCAGAGGTGGAATCAATACCAAAATTTCTTAGTTCATTGATTAGCTGGTGATGAGAAGCATTATCGATAGCTCTTCTAGATGTCAAAATAGAAAAGAGCAAATTTTTTAATTAAATGTAAGTATTGTCTAAAAATTTTAGAGATAATAACGTAGAGGCGATGAGACATAAGCCGAACTGAGACGGAGATATCTTAGTTCGAATTAATTTTTGGTATTCATTTCGATAACTAACGCAATTAATGAATTTGAAAGCTAACTAAAACTTCTGCCGAGGCCTGTAGCCAGAATCATTACTTAGGGGGGGTATCGACACGCATTCAGGAATGGTTGATGGGAATTTGCCATAACTGTATACCATTTTAATTTTATGTTGTATGCATTGGCGTGATATAATACATAAGTAATCAAGTTAATTACACATATATATATATATATATATAATATATATATATATATATATGTAGTGGGTTCGGCCTGATTATGCAAATAAATATTTTGCCACTAAAATTTAATTTTTCACTTTCACTTGTAAAATTTCCCTGTATATATTTTAATTGAGATATTTTCTTCCACTTACAGAGATATATTTAACAATATTCAGTTTGATAGTCTGAATTATTCTAAAAAGTGGTGATCTTAGCGTCCAGCTTGATTAAGCAAGTATAACATAATGAGGAGAAATCCAGATTTAACCGATTCTGTTCGGCTTAAAATCACTTCAATGCTTAGTAAAGATAATCGAACTAGCAAAGCATATGTTGTTAATGGAAAGAACAGTAGGAAAGTACCTGAAATAACTCATCTAAGAAAACTTGATGAGAGGAATAAGCGCTGGGTTGCCAGTGAGATTGTCAGAACACCCCATTCTACTAGCAAGAAACTCTTTGAGCGAATGGCTCGCCTCAAATGTCAAAAACTTCAAGGTGTGAGATATTGTGGAGTCCTGGAAAAATGAAGCCTCCATTGAGCAAGATTCACAGGAAAAAGCGTGTTCAATGAGCTGATCAATATGTCGAGAGGGATTTTAAGAATGTTGTATTCACAGATGAATGTAGTTTATTGTGTTTTCTTTTAGTTGAGATTTTGTATTTGTTAAATATACGCATTTGAAACAAAAAAAACAATCTTTTTTATCTTTTGCATAATCAAGCTGGACGGCTAAGATCACCGCTTTTTAGAATAATTATTTAAACAAGACTATCAAACTGAATATTGTTAAATATATCTCTCTAAGTGGAAGAAAATATCTCAATTAAACTATATGCATCGAAATTTTACCAGTGAAAGGAAAAACAAAATTTTAGTTGCAAAATATTGATTTGTATAATCAGGCGGCACTCACTATA
>CABFPE010000040.1:834660-851070 GCA_900660155.1 Hofstenia miamia | reverse complement strand
CCCCCCCCCCCCCAATCAGAAGAGCTAGCGAAGTCTCTGCCGTTTGCAAAGTTTTAAAAAATTTAGTATAGTCATTAGGAATGGTATTTGTGAACATAATTAATTGGTTTTTAATTAATTGTTTTATTTAAATTGTAGAAACTAGTTGAAAATTAACAACTTAATAAAGCATCTTTTAGAAATGAACCATTTATTTAAGACATTTTTATCATAATACACCGTTTTGGGAGTATCACAACCATTGATTATTAAAATGACAAATTATAAATGACTTTTCAAGAAAAATTGTTCTCTTGTTTTTTGTTATATTACCCTATTTCTATTCCTATCTATATATGCATAAACTAAACTTTAGGGGTTTTTACATCGGAAAATTTGACTATACAACAGATCAAGCGGCGTTAATTAACAGTGTCGTGTACTTGATGTCTGCGGTTCTATCCCCAGTATTTGGATTTCTTGTGGATTATTTTGGCTTCAATATATTTTGGATGCTGGCAGGAAACGCTTCAGCATTAATTGCCCATGGTTTATACGGATATACTTGGCTCAATCCATGGATTGCCGTGGTTAGTAGAAAGACTGATTTTGTCTAAGGCCAACCAGTAATTAAGACATCCAAAATATAAGATTGAAATAATTCTGAAAAACGTCTGCGGAAAAGTTTTCTTGTCTGCAAATATTTATCAATTTTTAAAATGTGCAAAATTGCAAAATTCCATTTTCTTGCTAAGTAAACTGAATTGAAAATCCGAAAAATCAATATTGCATATACTCAGTTAAAAATATATTTATTTAATTATGTTTTATTATATCTAACAAGTTGGAATTATTTTAATAATTTAGTAAAATAGTTCGATAAGTTTGATGACTTAAGCCCAGGCTCGTAGCCACAGGGGTTAGGGGGAGGACGAACCCCCTGGAAGGTTAGGTAACCCCTCCTGGACAACAAAGCTTAAAGCAAAACTGGCATGTAAAAATAAAATTTGTTAATTCAATTTTGCTCTCAATAATATCATGAAATACATTTCTAAGATCAATTTTGTCTATATTTTCAAAAACTTTTCAAATACTTGATCACTACTAGATGCCCTCCCCAGTCAGAAAATACCGCGTACGCCCATGGATGTAACAAAATTAACATGGTGTACAGAATTTGTAAAATTTTAGCTCAAATTCCTATCAACGCCTACTGAATACGTGTCGACCCCCTTAGGTGATAATGCTGTTTAAACCTAAAGTTTTGAATTAGTTACTTGATAATTATGAAAATACATTACTAAGATATCAATTCTTTTAGATATTTATGGGGATGGGATATTCAATCATAGCGTGTGCACTGTGGCCACTTCCTGCTCTTTTCATTCCAGTTGAAAAATTAGGGACTGCATATGGAATCATACAATCTATGCAAAATTTTGGATTAGCAATTGTGCCAACTTTGAGTGGAAAGGTAAATAGTTTGTATGGATTTTCTGTAGGAGAAAATTCGCGCAAAGATGATTCAAACTTGAAGAAACTTTTAGCTTAGCAACAATTTAAAAGTTTTCCATGAGTTGCATGCTCAGAATTTTCTTAATGCAAAATACAAAAATAGACAAATGCGTCAATGTTGGTCTCACTACATTCAATTTGACGACTTGGGGTTTTTCAGATTAATCTATGGCGTCTATATCCTTATCAGGTGGAAGTGGGGTGATCATTCCCCTGCTCAGTTATCCTTCTTTCAACTTCACAATAGTTGGTCGCACATTAAATCCCCATTTTTTGTTGAGTATGTAAAATTACTGTTGAAGTTAAAACAGTTGATCACCTCTTTCTTCTTAATGAATTGTCCATACATTAATTTCAAAAAAAAACATTTTTATCGGTGTAATTTGCCTAAGTTTCTATTCCATAATAATATGAAGTGAGTTTAACTATATGACTTTATCTGCTCTTCGTTAGATTTAAATAAATATTAACCGAACAATGTGCACAATTATATCTCAGTACACTATTGAGAAATACTTAGCTCCCTCAAAATTTTAATTATGACCTTAAAAAAATCATAGCTAGTTCTCAGAAGCATTGCTTTTGCGTGTTCAGTCCTTCCCACAAAAAATGGTAAATTTTTCCTGAAAAAATTGCGGTTACGCATTCTTTAAATGAATTTCTTACAACTTCTTGATATAGAAAGCCACACGTTAACCTCAAAAGTCAAATCAAACAATAAGTTGTTTTATTTTTAGTTAACAGATAACTATGGATTCATGATTACAGAAGTCTTCTATGTGATTTTACTCTTTGTTTCTATTATAACTACAGTTATGCTTTACATCATTGATGGTATAAGAAGACAACCAAAACTTAATCTCAATGCCATTTCCGAACGAAGAAAGCAAAAGTAAGAAAAATAATGTATATTAACAATATTATTTGAATGTAAGGTCGCTAATATAAATATGCAGCAACTAAGGAACATTATTATTATTTGATGGGCTGAACTGAAGTCCTTTCGATACAAACCTTACATTTCTTAAATTTAAAAAGATTTGATGGAAAATAATTACCCCTGGGACAATTATTGGAGGAGGGGGTACTCCAGCCCTCCCAGCAACCCCTGTTCCTTAGCTTTTGTATATATGCAAGAAGAAGAAAACAAAAAAACTCTTATTTTAATATTGCATTGAAAAATGCAAGCCAATTGACAAACTTGAAGATATTACAAGAACCTATTTAATACAAATGTATATACAATCGACGTTATGCATATTTAAAATTTTTATAACAAAACTGGGAAGCATGTGTATTTCAGTGTTATTGAGACCAGAATATACGTGCATATACATAATAGGGTGAAAACTTCAGAGATAACCAAAATAAACGGATTTTCTTACATACTTCACTACTGTATATTACTGTTTTGCGAATGGAGCTTCTTGGCTGGCAACAGCCGGCCGCTAATTTTAATTTGTAGCCGTCGTCTCCTAAAGTAGTTTCCGCCCATAAAATTTTTACTTTATATAATATTTAAATCACATTTCTCATAATATATCTGAACTTACAGGCACCTTAAATAATGTTCATTATTCATTGTAAAAACCCTGTTTAATTCAGTTTGCAAGTCATATTGTTAATTCAAAATTGAATTTTGTTAAAAGGACTTTGGGGTAGGGAAAAATATGACCTACCATTGTCTTATTTTACTAGAACATACCATGTCGCATCTAACTTCAAAATTCGACATCATTGTCTTGTTTCACAAAATAAAGGCTAAAAACAGTTCTGCATTGTGCTCTACTTGAAATAATCACCTTATGTATGTTGATCTTTTAGATGAAAATTATCACATAAATATAATGCTTAGTGCTGGTCCTGCTACTACATCATATTATGGGAGTTTGCGTACACAATTTGTGAAAACGTGTAGGATAGGTTTGTTGTACGGGCTATGGGACTATCTATTAACATCGATTTTCAAAAATATATAAATTTCATTGAATGAACTGACATGCTACATTATCTAACAACTATAATTTGACAGTTCTAGACTAGAACTCAAAACAATGACTTTCTTGAAATTTTTGTTAAGTTAATTTTGACATTACGTCAGCCTTCAATTACTTATGTTAGAACAATTTAGGAAAAAAGCAAAAGAAGAAGAAATCGATGAATTTAAAAATTCCGTTCCTCACAGGACAAACAACCACAAATCATCGGTAAATCTGTACACATATGAATATTTATTATAAGCATGTCTATTTGTACATTTATTCTTATTTACTACAACAGGCACAGTAACAATTTCATTTAATCTGAAAACACACTTAGCATAATTTTTTCTGAAAATATATTGATTATCACTACAACAATTAATATTTTGAGGACAAAAATGGACCAAAAAACTAAGAAATTTTGACCATTTTCGGCCTAATGATAAATTAAAAAGACTTCAAACTGAGTAGGCATTGCATAAACGTGCTATAAAGCACTGTTTGTAAACTACAAAAAATAGTGTTTAAAGTTTTTAAGAGAAAAACAACGATCCTTTGCTAAAAGTTAGCTGAGCTGTGAAAAACTTTATCTTGAATTCTAATTTTGATAAGAATTTAAGAATTTTCTCAAAATATAATGAAATAGTCAATTTTTGACTTATTAATGAAATTGTAGTGAGGCAATATTTTGAATTATATTGGGCTGTTTTTAAAAGATGATGAACAATGTTGTTAGGGCTTAAGCAGCTATGACCTTAAAGCTTTTATTGAATTTTACCATAGTGGATTTAACTTATTAACGGCTGTAACTGCAAAAATGACACTGTGTTTAAGCCTTGATAAAAACGCGCTAAATCTAAACAACGATTTTGTGTAATGAGTGTGTTGTACGTACACCTTTTATGCGATTATCTCTGTGTGTTTTTGAACGAATTGTATTGTGTAGAAGATGGATGCCCTTTCCCAGGAAGATGTTAGAAACTTGATTGACACTTTTTACAAAAAGCACAAAGAACATGGTAAACATTTCACGGTTTTACATTTCATAAAAATGGGAATCAAGAAATGAAGAATTTACAGATGCATAGAGAAGACTGAAATCTTGGGGACAACGTCAAGAACGATTGACAGCAGGGGACACAATCAAAAATTATCCTACATTCATGACAAGAAGATCAAAAAACAGGTCAACCATCAAACCGGAGTTTCCCAAAGAAAACTCACGGCAAAGTTTAGAGTTTCGGCAACAACTATCGGAAGACATCTTAAAAAGTTGCAGATTTGCTATAGAAAAAAACCGCGAATACCAAAATCGACTCCAGCACAAATGGGTAAGCAAAAACAGAGATGTTCAAAGCTGCGTCAAGGACTTCTAAAGCCAGCTTCCCGAAAATTTGTTATTATGGATGATGAATCATATTTTACTTTGGACGGTTCTAACATGCAGGACAACGTTGGTTACTACACAGACAACCCGGATTATACTCCCTCTTTTATAAAGTACCGCGGAAAGAAAAAGTTTCCGTTTCGCATGATGGTATGGGCCGCTATATCTGAAAAGGGGGTTAGCAAAGTTGTTGTCATTAATAAAAGCACTGTGAACGCAGATGTCTACAAATCAATTTTGAAGAAGAATTTAATGAAATTTATACATGAAAAACACGGCTCAGTTGACAATATTATCTTTTGGACTGATTTGGCAACAAGCAACTATGCTACAGAGGTACAGGATTGGCTAGACGCACATAGCATTGAGTATGTCCCAAAAACAAGTAATCCACCAAACTGTGTACAGCTCTGACCCATTGAAGCATTTTGGGCTCTATTGAAATGCAAAGTTTATGATAACAACTGGCCGGCAAAGAACCAACAAGAACTTACACGCCAGATTCGTCAAAAAGCTGGAGACAATTGATGTTAGTACCTGCCAGAGACTTTTTAGACACCTCAAGACAAAAGTACGACACGAAGCTGATCATGGACTTTTAACAGTCACATAGTTGTTCAATATGACGCACTGGTGTATTAAGTTTCTGTTCTATTTATTTAAAGTTTAGTTTAACAAGTTATAACCTCCTTATTTTTTAAGTAATTTCAGTGTCATTTTTGCTGTTACAGATGTTATTTCTTAGTATAATCACAATGTAAGACATTGATTATTGCGCTGTAGTCTTACTCAGCAGTATGAAAAATTGCTTTGCAAATTTCTAGCGAATCACTGCCACTCGATAACAAAATAATCAAAGCCAGTTTTTAAATTTTCTGGCAAAATTCCTTATTTGATTGGCGGCTTATTACAACTTGTTCATAAGACTGATGGATGTATGACAGAATCCAATTGGATACAAAAATAAATTTTTATCTTGATAGAACAAATCTATTCCGCTACCACCAAGTTCCTTTTTAGCGTACTTTCTTATAAATTCTCCAAATATTTTAATAACTAATACAGCTTTTCTTTGAATAGAAGCTACATAGCCAAAATATATAACCGCAATCTTAGCATCACGGAATTGAATAATAGTAAATAATACGAACTAAGAGACCATGTGGATATATTTGGCATTTCCAGTAATAAGAAATTCAATATATATATATTGGTGAATTTTCAATTTCGAACTATCAAAAATTTTGTTAAGTGTATTTAATTACTTAAATATTTTTGGTTGAATTTGCAACGAACATGCTGCACGTTGATTTTGCCACCAATATTCAACTAAAAAATTAAATTGTATTAAATAACAGTTATAGAAGGGGAATATATATATATATATATAATGATAGTATTTACCGCTACTCATCACTGGCTGCAATGGCCAATATTCAATTTAATATAAGCTTAATTTACGCAAAATTTCACCATTGAGTTAGAGAATTGCTTCAAAATTAGTAAATCTATTCGACTTTATACTTTTGAATGTTCCTTAAAAAATATATACATGGAAATTTTGGAAAAATTCAATTTGTTTGGTAATTTTACAATTCTTGATTAATGTAATGGAATGTCAATGCTAACATTCTGGATTACTAGTTTGTATTTCTTGACAATGTATAATAAATTCAACCATTTGCTGTAGTTATGCAGCGTTGTGCATCTGTGCAAATGCAAAGTAGTTGAAACATAAAATTTTGTACCATAACTTACGCAGGTTTCTGGTAGTTTTTTTTGCCTGATAGATTAGCTAATGTTTCATTTTAAAGAGATAAAACACGTTGCAATTTGAACGTTGCTGCAAAGTCATCTGTGACGGTGATTAACAAGTTATGTAACCAGATAATTTCAAATTCAACCTTCGTGCAGTATCCCTGCAAGGCCCTTTGGTTACGTTACCAAACCGATACTGCAACCAAAAATGTTTAGATAATAGGCTACTAAGAATGTTTGAATATTTAATAATTTAACAATGAATAAATAATGTGAAGCTATGTATAGCTCAAGTAAAAAAAAGTGGCCACATTATAAACACATTTTTGATAACAAACGAAAAACAAATAGAGGCTAATAAAATATATTTGAAAATGTAATTGTCTCAGCTTGTAACCTGGTGACAAGTTTGCCATGCAAAGCGTCTTGAAACTAAATTCATTAAAGGACTCTAACTTCTTGAGTTATTTCATGTTGCGATTCAAGGATGTAACTCTTTAATTCTTTCAGATTTGTGGTATTTTTTTCTCGACGGAATCCTTCAGAATCTGCCACACGTTCTCTATGGGTACTAGATCTGGCGAATTCGTTGGCCATTTCATAAATTGAATATTATAATTGGTACAAAATTCTTCTATCGATTTTGAGGTATGAGGGTTTGCTCTATCTTGTTCTAAGATCCATGAATCGGGATATAAGCAGGTTGAGTACGGTACAAATTCCTAGAATATTTGGCAATAATTTGAACCATTAATTGTACCAGTGCCATCTAGAGTGAAAAGTAATGATTGTCAAATTTTGAAAAGTGGACACTTTTTTTGATTTGGCCTATGTAACTTAAATAAACTTTTTCTGACTAGATTGCTAAAATGTTTACTCATTACACTTTTTTTAATAATATGCTAATGTTGAATCACTAATAGTGCTATTTGTTTGAGTCTTTGATTTCCTCCTTAAAACTCATTAACTTGTAAAATATAGTATAACATAATCACAATTTTTTTGCTAAATACGATCCTCTGAGCATATGATTGAAGGTTTACTATTAAAAATCATTTAGGTACTATAATAGTGCTGTAATAATACAATTGCAGTAAATTTAGTTATTTTCAAATGCAAACATAAATAAATTATGGGATTAGATTGACCTAATATAAAAAATTTAAGACATTTGCATTAACCCTACTCATGTTCTTAGAAACAAAATTCATTAATGTATAATAGCTTTACACTTGTAATTATTTTTTAACATTAGAATTATAATCATGCTTTTCTAAATGTAATAGATGCGATAAAATAACTCTACGTTTTTTTAACATTTAATAATTTTTGAAAATTTTGTTATAAATCTCAAAATGTTCTCAAGCGCTCAAAAACAATACGATATTTTAACTACAGGTTGTTTTGCTAATTTCAAAGAGAAGAGCCACCCGGCAATTGTGGTCGTTGGTCAATATTTGGAAATTTCTTTTTTCTAATATTTAGTAATTCCAATTTATCACCGTATGGAAAAGATGTATTCCCTCATGAGAGTTTTTCCAACACTATTTGCAATAGTGCCTGGTTGCATATATATAATTTAATAAATTTTTCTTCAATATTTTTTCATTGTTTTGATTCATTGTTTATACAGTAGTTAATGAAGAATTTAGCCATAACATATCTGAATGAAATGTTTGACCGAACTCAGATAAATTTTTTCAATAAAAAATATAGACACATATTATTTTTACTTACTCTTTAAAATGTGCTTCTTTGTGGGAAGCTCTGTTAAAAATATTCCTTAAATTTAAACATGTTGTGTAACATGGTTTAGTAGTGGTACATAAATAGAAGACTGCAGCCCAGAAGTCCACTCCAAGATCCCCCACTATTGCTAATTAAGATCACTAAATCTGTAGCCAAGATCAAACAACATTGCAGCTAAAATGTAGTAAATAATGCAGTAATCCTTAGAAGGGTAGGCAAAGAGTTGGGTCGGGTCGGGTCGGGTCGGTCGGGTTGTAGGCCACTCCTAGACGTGTCGGTAGTGTCGCGAGGCATTCATAATCATCAGGATGGAAGTAAAACTTTTGAATCCTTAAAATATTTAAAGACTAAAAGTCTATACCTTTATTTGTATATTTTCATTGACAAGAATTAGAAGTACCTTAGCATGGAAACATGTGACCAAAGTATGACACTGTATCTCATACTTCAAAAATGTATCACATACTCGGACTCCTGCCATAAATTTTCTATTCAACGCCTACTGAGAAATTTGGCCCAAAGCAAGTAACGGATTGTATGTTATGTATAATGACTTACAGTAATTGAAGAGATCAATTATACAGAAGCAACAAATTGTAATAGGGTTTCTCCAAGAATTGCGTGCATAGCTTATATTTAAAGCATTATAAATTGTAATATAAAATTTGAAATTTAGGCTCATCATGAATCCACTCCTTTACGATCAGTATCACTGTCACACACGTCATTCTACACAACGGGATAAAGTACAAGCATTCTTCATTCACAGAAGTGAGCAACTTACATCACAAAAGTGCAATTAACATTTTCTAATGGTGTTGTTTTGAAATTTCACGGAAAATAAGTTGCTCCAACCGTACATATATATATATATATATATATATATATATATATGTATATATACAAATATATATATATAAATATATAAATATATTCATAAAAATATATATACATAAATATATATAAATATATACATATATATATGTATATATTTATATATATATATGCCAGCTTCAACACAAAGTGATAAAAAACTTAGAAACTTGTAAAACAGCAGCTTTACAATTTCTTGAGTTCACACTGCATAAATTTCCACTTAGAAATGTTGATTACCTAAAGAATAATATAACTTGCCTAACCATCCCCTCAAAATTGAAATTGCAATAGCCATCCAAATTTAAACTATCCAATGTATAAAAAGGCTTCTTTCCTTGAATAAAAGTGTAGTCACTTTTCTAGAAAAAGAAAAAGGAAACCATGTACAAGTTTGTATGGATTATGTTGGAGTTTTGAGGTGCTACAAGAGGGTCTATAGTGTTTGACCATTACAATAAAATTTACTGAGAAATCGAAGTTTTATTAATCTTCATTTCGAAAAAAAGACAAGTGTATTGTAATAAACTGCTAGTTTTGAAATCAATCAAACTTTATTAAATACCATAAATAAAAATACGATTCAAGTAGAGTCATCCATGCCCTATAAAATGGTCTACTCTATTTAATGTAATTTACCATTGTTAAAAGTCTGATTTCAAAGTTTTCCATTTGAACTTTCTTATTGATCTAGATTTGACAAATCTAAAAACATCAATATAAGACAATAAGCCCAAAACTGATCTCTACCAATCATCGCCTATGACATTGATATTTGGGACTTATTATTTCCCACGCACAAGCAAAAAGTAGAAAATGAAAATATGAGGCAAGCATCCACCTGAACCCGACCCAATCAAAATATTTACTATCCGACCCGATCTTAAACGCAGGGCTTCGAAAAAATTAATTGCTATTAATTGATTGCAAGCGTGTCAAAAATCAATTAATAAATTCTTTTGCACCAATTAATTGCAATTATTTACAAGCCTTATTTGACATACTTAACTCTGAATATTTCCATCTGGATTCCATTTACTTATTTTAACATGATGGCCAATCAGCAGGCAGTAATCTGCCATCTTGTCTGACAACGTGTAATTTCATTTAACAAGTCGTTTAATTAACATTTCCAATAAATAATGTTTTGATTATACATGTTTTTGCCCAGTTTAAGCAATTTACAAACTGTGTTTACAAATCACAATAACTGCAATTAATTGCAATTAATTGCAATAATTGAATGTAAATTTTAAATAATTGCAATAATTGATTGCAAGAACTTAATTGATTGAAAACCTTACAATTAATTTTTTCGAACCCCTGCTTAAGCGTTGACTTGGGTTTGACGTTATNCAATAGCCATCCAAATTTAAACTATCCAATGTATAAAAAGGCTTCTTTCCTTGAATAAAAGTGTAGTCACTTTTCTAGAAAAAGAAAAAGGAAACCATGTACAAGTTTGTATGGATTATGTTGGAGTTTTGAGGTGCTACAAGAGGGTCTATAGTGTTTGACCATTACAATAAAATTTACTGAGAAATCGAAGTTTTATTAATCTTCATTTCGAAAAAAAGACAAGTGTATTGTAATAAACTGCTAGTTTTGAAATCAATCAAACTTTATTAAATACCATAAATAAAAATACGATTCAAGTAGAGTCATCCATGCCCTATAAAATGGTCTACTCTATTTAATGTAATTTACCATTGTTAAAAGTCTGATTTCAAAGTTTTCCATTTGAACTTTCTTATTGATCTAGATTTGACAAATCTAAAAACATCAATATAAGACAATAAGCCCAAAACTGATCTCTACCAATCATCGCCTATGACATTGATATTTGGGACTTATTATTTCCCACGCACAAGCAAAAAGTAGAAAATGAAAATATGAGGCAAGCATCCACCTGAACCCGACCCAATCAAAATATTTACTATCCGACCCGATCTTAAACGCAGGGCTTCGAAAAAATTAATTGCTATTAATTGATTGCAAGCGTGTCAAAAATCAATTAATAAATTCTTTTGCACCAATTAATTGCAATTATTTACAAGCCTTATTTGACATACTTAACTCTGAATATTTCCATCTGGATTCCATTTACTTATTTTAACATGATGGCCATCTTGTCTGACAACGTGTAATTTCATTTAACAAGTCGTTTAATTAACATTTCCAATAAATAATGTTTTGATTATACATGTTTTTGCCCAGTTTAAGCAATTTACAAACTGTGTTTACAAATCACAATAACTGCAATTAATTGCAATTAATTGCAATAATTGAATGTAAATTTTAAATAATTGCAATAATTGATTGCAAGAACTTAATTGATTGAAAACCTTACAATTAATTTTTTCGAACCCCTGCTTAAGCGTTGACTTGGGTTTGACGTTATTGATCTCTATCCAATCAAATGGCCATCAACATCAATTGCTTCTTGATAAGGGAAACAGCAATTCATTGGTATTACTTAACGTCTTTGATCTTTCTCAAATCAAGAGGTGATTAACAACAATATTTCTTAACAATCAATCAAACCTTTGTACCCGAACCCGACCCAAAANATCTAGATTTGACAAATCTAAAAACATCAATATAAGACAATAAGCCCAAAACTGATCTCTACCAATCATCGCCTATGACATTGATATTTGGGACTTATTATTTCCCACGCACAAGCAAAAAGTAGAAAATGAAAATATGAGGCAAGCATCCACCTGAACCCGACCCAATCAAAATATTTACTATCCGACCCGATCTTAAACGCAGGGCTTCGAAAAAATTAATTGCTATTAATTGATTGCAAGCGTGTCAAAAATCAATTAATAAATTCTTTTGCACCAATTAATTGCAATTATTTACAAGCCTTATTTGACATACTTAACTCTGAATATTTCCATCTGGATTCCATTTACTTATTTTAACATGATGGCCATCTTGTCTGACAACGTGTAATTTCATTTAACAAGTCGTTTAATTAACATTTCCAATAAATAATGTTTTGATTATACATGTTTTTGCCCAGTTTAAGCAATTTACAAACTGTGTTTACAAATCACAATAACTGCAATTAATTGCAATTAATTGCAATAATTGAATGTAAATTTTAAATAATTGCAATAATTGATTGCAAGAACTTAATTGATTGAAAACCTTACAATTAATTTTTTCGAACCCCTGCTTAAGCGTTGACTTGGGTTTGACGTTATTGATCTCTATCCAATCAAATGGCCATCAACATCAATTGCTTCTTGATAAGGGAAACAGCAATTCATTGGTATTACTTAACGTCTTTGATCTTTCTCAAATCAAGAGGTGATTAACAACAATATTTCTTAACAATCAATCAAACCTTTGTACCCGAACCCGACCCAAAATCACTTTAGCAAATACCACATGATCCAATTGCCTCCCCCTAAGATCTTGGTAGTGGCACATCCAATCAATACCAAATTTTGTGTGGAGATACTTCAACATGTCAGCAAAATATTGGTGGTAACCATTTTGTAATACAATAATTTATACGCAAATTATGCGCATATTTATTAGTTTAAATATCAAATTATCTAAATTTCTTATTATTGACACAATGTTAGAAATATTACTAAATAGGAATAGGCCTATAATGCAAATAAAACATAGAAAACATTACATTATAATTTTGCATTTAAAATTATGCATTGCTTTCAATTTATAGCCTTTACATGGAAAATCGTTAATTTCGAAATTCTCAATAAATCTCAGTTTTTCATGCACGTTTTTGTTAAAATCGCTATAATTTTGTAACCCTTACCCCTATCTGCTTAATTTTTGCTTCAATAACTGCAGAGCAAGTTAAAGAAATTATACTGATACCAATGACAATATTGTCTCTATAAATGAAATGCAAATTCACAATAATTTGTTGCATAAAGAACAATTTAAATTTTGCTTCATAACTTTACATCAGTTTAATGAAATATCACAAAACTTAAACGTTAAAAAATCACAAGGACCGTCTAAAATACCATCATGGTTTTTAAGTCAAGCAATGCCAATATTATGTAGACCATTATATGATAGTTTAAATCAATGCATTTCTGCGAGTGTCTCCGAATGATTTAAAAATAGCACAAATCATATCTATACATAAAAAAGGTGATACTGAAAATGCAAGTAATTATAGACTAATTTCAGTACTCCCAATACGAAGTAAAATATTTGAAAAAATAATATATAACCAAATAAATAGCTATATTGAGAACTGTAATTTATTTCGATCGTTACAATTTGGATTTAGAAATAATTTATCAACAAATGATGCTTTAATTCATGTCTTAGATGATTGGAAAAATATATTGACAAAGACCAAAGTGTATTCATTTTATTGCTAGATTTATCAAAGGAATTCAATTCAATTGATCATAATATCCTAATAAGTAAACTACAACAAATATATAATTTAATTAGATCTTATTTTAATAACAGACAGCAATACGTAAAAATTAAAAACATAACATCTCATTCAATGATAATTAACCATGTAGTCTCACAAGGTTCAGTAATAGGACCCCTATTATTTAACATATACGTAATTGCGTTAAATTTGATAATAAAATAAAATGCATACAGTATGCTGATAATACTTTATTGTATGCAACCAAACATTAAGATTCATACAATGCATTAGACAGAGCTATCATATATTTTGATAAGAATAAAATGAAGCTTAGTATTGAAAAACAAAGTTCAGTGTTCTAAACAAAGCAAATGATGAGAAACTAAGCCTACAAGTAAACAGTAAAACCATTAAAGAAGAAAATATAATTGTATACCTAGGTATTATTTTTGATAATAAATTAATATTTAAAGAACATATGAACAAAATTATAAAAAAATGGCCCAAGGGATCAAAACAATTTGTAAGTTAAAAACCTTTATAACAATTAAATGGAAAATAATGATATTGAAATAGTATATTCTGCCTCAATATTTATATTCATCATATTTGTTGACAAACCTATCTAAGCGATCAAAAAATAAGTTAGAATGTTCAATTGGATTTTAGCTATCTTATGTGAAAAAAGCAATCAGAAAAACATCAGAAGAATTTACAATCTTTTTTCATTAGACTATCTACAAAAACTAAAATCACTACAAATATTTTTTCAAAATTAGATCAAACAAAGATATTTCATCAAAACTCCATGTTAGAACTAAGTGCTATAAAAAATTTAAATTTAGAAAAAGAATCATGAAGAACTGTTTTATTAATTACTGCATTGCTCTGTGGAACAGATTATCACCTGAAATTAAAGAAGAATCTAATTTTAAAGAATTTAAGAAAAAATTATATTAGAATTATCACCAAAGAAAAGAACTTATTTGGATCTTCAAAGAATCAAGACTGTAACTAATTAATATCAATTTGCAACTAAGTGGAATTAAAGAAAACAAATTACTTTAAACTTTAATAAGTATTTTTATACTTTTTTGTATTATACAAAGGTTTGAAAATAAATTATTTTTATTTATTAAAAAAAATAAAAGAAAAAAGTCATTGAATGATACTTTAAAAAAAACAGTCTCTGGGTGATATCTAAAAATATGGAGGGAGGGTCAAATCGCACCAGATAAAATATAGTTAGGGGTGAACCACCTCAACCCATTGTCAAATTTCAAAAATATTTGGCATGGTTTCTAATCAGATCTACAGACAAATTTTTGCAATGTCTCAGACAAATCGGAGAATTTTACATTTTTTCGTACACCCTGGTGCTCATTTTAGGAAATCGATCCTAGTACCAAAAAAATTGAAAAAATATATGTTCCCATAGCAGAATGGCGTTGAAATTTGGCAGGGTCATTCCTAACACAGCTAAATAAAAAATATTATTTGTATTTGCAGTGTACACGTGATATATAAACAAACCTTTACTGAACAACTCATCAATCGCAGGAAGAAATTAATAAAATTTTGTTTTTATTGAAAAAAATGAATATATCTGAACAAATTCTTATAAAATTGACAAAAATTTTAAGGATTCGTTTTCCTAAGATCCAATTGGGAAAATTAAAAGAAAATAAGGACCAAATCTTTTTACAGTTTAGAGATATTACATTATTTCTCACAAACGGGGCTGTGAACGCAGAGCTCTGACCGAGATAGGGTTTAGCCCAATCCTAACAAATGTCTATCTAGACTACATTGAAAAACAATGCCCAAAAGTAATATCAAACTTAATTATTACGAATTACTCATGAACAATATAGGCCTAATTATAATTACTCTAGTAAATAACCAAGATGCAGAATGGATATGTTAACAAAAATCGACTAATTAAATTTAGACAGTACAGATCATCCTATTTGGGTTTTGATTTGCTACTACTTTAGGTAAACAGTTCTAGTGATCTATGTACAGAATAACATACAGTTCTGATATCCATAACATCTTAGTTGTACATTGAGTACAGATCCACTGCATTTGTTCTAACTGCGTCTGTTATATTTACAGTGAAGAGACACGAAAAAATGATATGATATTCGTCTTGAACACCGGTTCTGCAGGAACATATCCTCTCTGATCTCTTTCGATTCGAGACCACTGTCCGGTTTCTACTCGGAGACGGTGGGATGACAGTCTCAGATGAGTATTGCTTATCCATACGTATGTGGGAATGTCATTGCGAGTGTAAAGAACATAATGGCAAAGGTTCGGATTTATATTAACGTAATCCCTATGCCGTGTTGTATTGCGTGATCGCATTCTTTGGATAAGAGCTTGTCTGCCATTTTCTGCGACATTTAGAATATCTTCGAAATTTTGAATGTAACGAGCCATGGACGAGTTAACAGATCGACAAAGGTCATAAGCAAGTAAGAGCAGTTTATGTGGATCTCTGTTAAACAAATTTTTGTCAAGCCATCGTTTCTGTTTCATTCTTACGGGCGTTAAGCAATCTGGCATATTGGCTTTGATTAGACAAAGATCATTAGGAGTTTGACATCTAACCCCTAATAAACTTTTCACGACTTCGTGGTACATGGTAGAAACGGCATTAATCCCAGTTCCAAGCCATGTCTCTGCCCCATACAGGATTGATGCCATCACAGCTACTCTCTTCTTTAATCGGTAGGGCGAGTCACATTGAGCATTCAGAAAATTACGGAACTTTTGGA
>CABFPE010000040.1:808301-822334 GCA_900660155.1 Hofstenia miamia | reverse complement strand
AATTTCTGTTCATAAAAAATGTTCAAAATCAGAGGTTTTGAATTATAGGCCGATTAGTATCTTATCTAAAGTTTCCCTTCTCTTTAAAAAAGTTATCTTTGATACATTATATCCAATGATTACTAATCAGATACCATCTAATCAACACGGACTTCGATCTGGATTCTCTACAAAATCGCAATTATTACTATTTATTGAAGAAGTTAACAATTGCTTAGATTCTAGCATTCCACTTCAACCAGCATACATGATTTGCTAAATATGAAACATGAGAATAAATTTGGAATTGGTGGTAATTTACCCAAGCTGTTAGCTTCCTACCTAAGTGGACGTAATCAATTGGTTTTAGTAAATTCGCATTTATCAAAGCCTAAGAAAATAATGAGTGGAATACCACAAGGATCCTGTTTGGGTCCCATACTATTTCTTCCTTTCATTGATGATATTACTACTTGTTCAACTTCGTCCATACTATTATTTGCTGATGATTTAAAATTATTTAATAATTCTTAAGATGAATTAGATAAGGATATATCGAATCTCAAACACTGGATGGAAGTTAATAAAATGGAAATTAACATGGATAAATCCAAAATGTTGGCAGCAACTTAGTACCACTTAGTAACATCCACCATAAATACACAGAATCAATGAAAGATTTAGGTGTTATATTACGTAGAAAACTTTCTTGGACTCAATATATTGTTACTAAAATTTTTGAATAATTATAAATGACTAGACCTATGCTATATGCATGAATTTAACCTCATTAGCAGTAGCATAAGCTTTAGAATCGAACTCAAATTTCAAAGAAGTCAAATACAAACATCAAACAGGTAGAAATCAAACATCCATCTTGTCATAAAAATATTGAGTCGCATTTTATTTGATTCAATGATCGATATTAGGACATCACTTTTGCATATATTGATATAAAGTGCATCTATAATACGCTGCAAACTATTTTTTAAAGAATATGGGCAAGCTGAATTGGTAGCATTGTGTTAAATCACAAGTCTAAAATCTTCACATTTATATGGCTTTTACATGTATTAACAAAAAATGTAGTTCATTAATTATATTGAAAAATAATGGCACTTATCACAATAAGTTATTTTTTTAAATTGGAAAGTGCACTTCCTAAATATTTCATAAAAATATAGTCCACACAAATTATTTACCCCAACTGGCTTCAACAACATTCCACTAACGCTATTAATACCAGTACAGACCAACATTAGGAATTTTTTATTTGTAAAACCTGCAGGAAACGTTTATAAAATATAATGAAAGTGCACTGTTTGAAATGAAGACAGAGTAACCAGTAACGTTTTAATGGTTTGGAAAATTTGAATCTATTCTCCATTATAACATATGCGTCTTACTTGGCATTTTTTAGGATATAGAAACTTTCAATTATTACAAAGCCATTAGCTTTATCAAATGGAAGAAGTTTCAATTTTTTTTTGTTGAAAACGGTCTTTACAGTATGTTAATAAGTATTTTCGAGTAGTGTCTATTTAATGGATTGTGAATGTATGATTTTGCTTTGTAGAGTTTAATTTTCAATGTATTGAAAGAACTCATTTTGATGTGGAAGATTAACCAGCACATTTACTTGCACCTAGAGCTTAAGCTCAACAGCTGAGCTGCAACTGTTATATTCTAATATTATTGTCAGTTGTATTAATTTTGGACTTGAAGCGTACTTAGCAAAGTTGGACTAACTTCATAGACTACAGAAGAAAGCTGTCAGAATTGGAATCATGCAATTGTTTAACTCAATACAGGATCTGATAAAAGCAAAAGATGAATAACTATTCTGCAAAATCCAATCATACTCGACGCACCACCTTCGACACATCCTTCCTGATAGAACACAATTCAATGCCGAACTGTCATGTTAAGGCATGTACGCTCTAATGATTATGGTGAAGAAATATGAAAACTCAATATTTTTCAAAAAAGATACCTAAAAAATTTGTAACTGTAAATTGGAAAATTGTGTCTTCTGAATGTTATTTTCAGCTGCATAATCATAGTATACATAATATACGTAAATTAATAAATATGAAGCAAAGTTTTCAATTTTAGAAAAATAATTAGCATTGTTAATCCTTGTGGTTGAATATGTTGGTTAGAAACCTTCCTTAAAAATCCTATAATCTCAATTGGAAAATTAATGTTAGTTAAATTTTTGACAATTACATGAAATCTTTCCTTCTACAAAATATTTCTGTTGCGCGATGACATATGAAAATCGATTCTGACTGCTATCTTAATTCATTGGATAAAAAGTATTTTAACGATTGCGCTAAATAGACCTTTACTTTTATGTCATTTCAAAATCTTTCTGTATGGCAAAGCAATGCACATTGCAGTACTGCTATTCTTCAAATTCAAGGGAAATATTTGATTGAGTTTTATTCGCTTTGAGATCAACAACCCCATGGCGAATAGAATTAAGATTCTATAATGAAATTCTATTGCTATGATTAGTTCAAAAAGTTATTGAATAATATGTTGAATATTGAATCTTATTTAAAGTGTTTCAGAAAGTTGCTACATGTACAAATTTTTCTAGACAAAAATAAAGACTTATTGCATTTTGAAAAACTTGCATGTTTTGAAAATTTTGAACAGCACATTTGAGAACTTTTTATTTCATATTGTAAAGTCCTTGCCAAGCTTTCCATGCTATGATACAATGCTTGCAAATATACTTGTAACTAGTTTGTGATATATTTGGCAAATAATGCAAGCAATAATGTTATGCTTTACAAGCATTGTATACCACTTGGACTAGTAGAATCTCACCAAACTGATTTAACCATACATTCACAATCCATTAAATAGACACTACTTCAAAATAATTAATGATTTAAAGAAAGTAACATGAAATTTGTTCCACTTGATAAAGGAAGTGGTTTTGTAATCATGCTAGAGAATTATTCTTGTGACAAAATGTGGAAAATCATTAATGGGAATGAGTTTAAAAGTTTCAATATCCTAAAAAGCCAAGTTTGTAAATTATTCAATGAATATTTTCTTGTGATGATGAAAGTAAAATAATTTCATGATTTAATTAGTGTTTGTTTGTAAACAATATTTTTTTCTAATTGAGGGAGGGTGGGCATGATGGTCCAAAAAACAATTAAATAGACGCTTCAGGTTGTTTGATGCCAATAGGAAATTACTAAATTACATGGAATATGAAGTGAGAAAATTCAACATTTCATTAAGACTTACAAATATAAATGTACATATTAGCAATGAAAAAAAATTTCTGTTTAGGTCAAAGAAAACGACAGCGAAGGTATACAGTTTGGTTATTGTTTTTTGCATACTTGTCTGTGGTTTACAATACATTCATCTGCAGCACATCAGTCTGGATCAAAATCATTATGAAAGCTTACAAAATCAAATGGACAAACTCTGCTTGGGGAAACATCACACAGTTATCCTACTGCAACATGATTATGCTGCTCGACTGCCTGACTATCCTTTTCCAGTGATTAAAATAAGCAAGTTTCAATCAAGAGAAAAGTTCTCTGCCATTATTCTTGAAGTAATTGATTTTATGAAAACTAATAATTGCATTCCAAAAGTCGTAGTTCTAAATTCAGATTCAACCATTGCAAAAAGCAAAAGCCGTTCTTCTATTTTAGATGGAATGTCATCCACCTTCAATCCACGTGACAACTTATTACTAAACAAGAGACTTAAGAACATCACAATGAACAACATATTAAACTGTATATATAATGCTGAGCAAAGTCAGAATTGTGAAACATTGCAACCTCTGATAACATGTCAGCACAGTTCTGCCATCGTACAATATCTCTATCATTCACATGAGCATATAGTTAATGGCCAACCATCTATAACAATTGGATTTGAAAAATTTGAAAGTGAGAGCATTTTGGAAAGTGATTTTATAATCATGAAATCTGGACTAAGTGAATCTCGTTTTCTTGTAACATACAGATCCCCTTTCTATGTTCATGACAATATATTACAGTTGGATGCTTCGTTTGATCAAGCTAAGGTTTCAATAGTTCCTCTATCAGGTATATGCCAAAGCCCTTCATTTAGAAGTAATATTATAGAAACTGTTGAATATAGACCGCCAAGCATCTACACACCTTCAAAGTTTTTTAAGTTAGATGATGAAAAACTTGATTGTAATCTAAATCATAGATTTAAGGACATTAACATTGATGTTGAGCCCATAAGAAATGTTCTTTTAATAATGGAATTTAGATATAAAAAAGGTTATTCAACAATTAAAAAATTTATGGAAATCTTATATCATCCATTTTTTATTCACATAATCTATTGTGGTCCTCCAAAAATAGGTGAAAAAAATATTTTTGCAGGAAGCACTTATGTTAATGCAACACCAAATAATGGCATTACTTCATATGAATGCCTGACAAAAGCTGTGAGATGTGGTTATCAAGTGGAAGGATACATCCTTCTGAGTGATGATGCAATATTGCAACCATGGTCTTTTGAAAGACACAACTTGTCAAGCCTCTATTTGCAAGAAAGCATTGTACCAAAAATGGAATTTACGAAATATTCAATTTGGCGACCATGGAATCACTTGGGTTATGGCGCAGTCATGATTATTAAAGCCATAAATCAACTTAGAACAGATCAGGATGAAGAAATTATGAGGTTTCTGGCGCAATACGAGGATAATTTAAAAGAAATGGCATTCCAATCGTTTTCAGATTTTGTGTATCTTCCCTCTTTATACGCGTCAACTTATATGAAAATTGGAGAAGTTCTCCGAAAATATGGGGTATTCTTGGAAATTGCCACTCCCTATATTTTTCATGGTCTTACTAAGATCGAAAATATTAAACATGTTACAGATGGAAAGTACTTTCAAGTTGCCTCACATTTGGGTATGAAGCAATCATATGTTCGATATCTAAAATACGATAATGTAATATTCCATCCTCTAAAGCTTACAAAGATTAAGGAAAAAGACTCTGTTTATTATAGTCTATTTTGTAAATATCTACAAAATTTTCAATTATTTTTATTAAACCTGCATAAAAATATCTAAGTGCTCTTCAAAAAGTTTTTGCATTTCTATGACTACTGATATTATTATAATATTGTCTTCCCGCCAAATGTAAGATTTCTGCATTTTCCATAGCAAAAATCGGGAAATATATATATATATATCGTTGTCTATACTACGGAAACGTCGATTTATGCTTCTAGTGAGGCGAGTAAAATTCCACAAAGACTAAAAAACCAAGAAAATTTTTTTTGCTACAAAATATTAACACTATTCAAAGACAAAGATATATTAAAAATTTTCACATCTGCTTTCATTTTTCAAAAATATTTTGTTTCAATATTTATTACTCGCTCTTTCTACACACTTGTAATTGTTGAAGGGTGTTTTTGCTTTATTTAAATAGCAATATCAAATGTTTATGTGAATAACCACCAGAATACTTAATATATATCAGCATAAACATAAAAAATTTAAGCAGTGTAACCGCAAGTGTAAACTAATAATGTGTGTGTGTTTTAAAATTCTGATTTTTTATTGCATTTGATGGCATTGAACTCATGTAGTCGTTGATATTGAAGTACATGTTTTAATGATTAACTAATAGAAGGGAATTATCATGATGGTTATAGATCTTTAGATATTCTTAAATTTACTGATTATATCGTAATTCTGCTGCAATTTATGATCAAATATGATCAATTAAGATTACTTCCATTATGAATCAAGGTTTTATCTGTTTGTGGGATTACAACGTCTAAGTAATCAAAATAAATTAGTGTGCACTCAACCCCGTACAGTCTACAAGTAAAACATACAAGGAATGAATAGACATAGAAAATATTGATTTGCATTTCGATATTCTGGAAACAGTCAGCAGATGAATTTTAGGGCTTAAGAAATGTTTATATACTTTGTGAGTCATGAGATGCATACACATCAAAGATGGGCGCGGGCTATGGGTTGACCCAGTCCATGTGGGCCGCGGGATGGGCAAGACCAATAAAGTATTCATTTGTGCTGTAGACTAGGCAGGGCTAAATTTCAAATTACCTGCGAGATGAAGTGCCTTGCTGCAATTTTTAACCAAAACAGTATATTGCAAAAATTTTTTAATATTTTTTAGGAAATTTTCAATTCTATACATAGCTTAATATTTATCTGTTTAAACAAAAATTTTAGATTTCAATTAACCCGGATTTCCAAGCTTGCAGATGCGTGTTGTGCAAAATTTTAACATTTGTTTTGTACACAACACAACACGTTGTGTGGGCGTAAAAATCTAACGTCCCAAAGTTCAAAATTTTGAATTATTCTTGTCATTACATAATGTTATTTATTTTCAAAATTATTATTAAATTACTAAAAAAAACATTTGAGTAGTTAAGAATGGACAGACCCCATTACATTGGGACTATTTGCCATGTGGACATGACGCACTTCTTTTTGACGCCATCTAGCAACGGAATATATTTGACAATTTGAATTTGACGAATTAATTTTTTGACAAAGTTTTTATTTTTGATTTCTAGATTTTGGGCAAGGTGATATAATTGATGACAAGAAATGTTTTGACAATATTAAATTGAGCATAATAATTTTTTGACGAAGTTTTTATTTGTGATAACTAGGATTATGGCAAAGTGATATAATTGATGACAAGAAACGTTTGACAAAGTTAAAATTAATTTTTGATGAAGTTTTTATTTTTTAGGCAAACTGACGTATTTGCTTCTGTTAATATAGTTATGACATGTTCATTGTAACAATGTTTTTAATTATGCAACACTGTATTAAGGAAAATAATTCATAGATGTAAAACCCAACACTTGGGTATAACATTTTATATTTTGCATAGACGTATATTTCAACATGCATTAATATTAATCAAAGATATAGTATGCAAAGGAAGGAATATACTATATATTCATCAATTGTGTATAATTTGTGCTAAATGTAAAAGCATGCATTACACAATGGCTCTGAGTGATGAAGTTTAGCATTGTGCAATCTTCAACCTGTAAAATAACAAATGTTTGAATCAGAGAGATAATAATACTTGTTAGAAGCATAATGACTTGTTTTGGTAAAAAAGCAAAATAATTTTTCGGAAAAAACCAAAAACTATTTTATGCAAAACTCACAATTTCTAATATTTAATAAGCATACGTGGTAAAACCCACATATGTGTTTAAGACAAGACAAAAATGTAATTTATTCTACACTTTGCTTATAATGACCATATATATTTTACTATTGAATTTGTCTGTTGTGTTAGTTTATCATCATTGTTGTTGAGGGAATTCTGTAGGAAACAAATGCAATGTGTATTTGCACATTATGAATTTCACACGATCATATCTAAATGAATGACTAATAAATTAAGTGATATATCACAGTATAAAACACATGATAAATAAAAGTTTAAACAAATTCAATTAAAAATGTGTATTTACAAACAAACGACGTTTCTATTTATGATAAAGTCTATAATTAATTTAACATTGGACTGCAAATTCGCAGCAATTTATTAAAATAAAATTGATTCTGTTTTAAAAGAAATATCTGTAAAACTAACTAGAGATCATATTACAAAAAAGCGTTAATAATCAAAACACTATCTGATAGTTAATTATAAAAATAACCCACCAAAAAGTTTGAAATCTTTCAGAGTAGTTGTCTTTCATCAATGGGAAATTCCATTAATCCGCTCTATGTATAAAGTTGCATGCTTTCATAGACAATGTCAATATTACGTGGTTTTATCAATATTATATTGTTCAACTGTAAAAAATGTATCCAATCATAAAGATTGATATCTCCCAAACATGAAATCACTTTACAATTATAATAATTAAATAAAACACTTTCAAATGATATAAAACTAGAATTTTTTCACAAGTTGGAAAACAACATGATTTTCCCAATTTATACAATTATGTAAATGAAAGATGCTGCAAAACTAAAATGTTAATAAAGTAAAACTATTTATCAATCACCATCTCTGATACAAATGAAATAAATATATTTTCAATACGTTTTTTTCATTGAATTCAAGAATAAAATATTGCAAGTAGGAATTTTTATATTTTTCTTATTAGTGTTGTAAATTGGTTATTAGCATTTTTTGATACACATATATACAAAACTTTTAAAAATATAAATTTTATATTATAAGAAATTGCTTAAATTTTAAAATTTTATTGGTGTCTTATATATTAAGAATTAAATAAATACCCGGTATACGACTTTTCCACATTTGTAGACTTACATTTTTCCGATATTTTTCACTTTTGTGACTTACATTCCTTTTCTGACGTTTTTCCATTTGCGTTGATGATTTGTTTTTTCTTTTTGAAAAAATTATTTGCCTTTAGGATATTTAATTTCCTTTTGGTGATTTGTTTTGTCCCTTCGAAAAAAATTATTTATCTTTGGGATATTTAATTTAAATATAAATTTTAAGACATTCTACAAATCAATGATTGTTAAAGTACTTGCAGTTGTGTAATAGTTTATGAATTTTAAAATTAAAACTTTATAATTATTGAGAAAGCGTTAACATTCACGTTTTTCTTCAGTCAATTCGTAAATTTTGATAATCGCAAATGAATACATAGCGGCATCTCAAAAACGAATCAATTAGATGTCATGAAACTCGCAAAACATTTTTATTTACAAAAAGACTAACACATTTTCATAAAAAAATACTTTGACGCAAAAATGATTAAACTGATTGATTTTACAAAACACATAGTCGTAAACAGTTTGCATGAAAAGAAGCAAAATGTTTAAATTGAAGATGAACATCAAAGCTATATAAAATAAATTTAAACATACATATAGTACATAATTCTCTTTTAAAAAATGATTTTCATCAAGTCTAATTTAAATTTTTGTTAGCAAAAATGTTAAACGTGTAAAAACATTGTGAAATTTGTATATTATTTTGTAATCATATGAAACAAAGTTAATAATATTAACTTTTTAAAATGTAAAAATACCTTACATTATTGAATGAATTCGGCCGTCACCACTTGAATCATTGTGAAAACTGAATAATGTGTTAAAATGAAAATATCTTTATGTCATAAGAATCGAACAAAATGCCAACTTCATGACAGTTTTAGTATAAACTTTAAAAAGGGAGAAAGAAAAACGTACATACACGTAAATTCGACAATTCCTTGTTGTATAGTCAGAGTTTTTTGTATTTCGAAGTGTTAATGGTTTTGTTTTTATGTGTTTTATTTAATATCGAATGTAAATACCCATCTTAGGGCATTCTACAAATTACACTATGTAGTTGAACGATACACTTTACTATTTGCTGAAAAGATTACGCAATATATAGAATACACATTAATAAACATCGTTTGACAAGATGATTTTTTTGAAAGAAATTTTTTGTGACGTTGCATTGTCAATAGAAGTAAATATTATAAATTCAGTTTTGTCAATATTTATTTGTAATTAATTTTGCGAAAACTAAATTGAGAGTGACTCTATATCTTTTTGTAATAGTTTACTCGAAATAATTGCATTTTTTGCTGTATTCAGGAGATATATTGATATAAGGCAGTAGAATTTATATGATCAGACATATCATTGACATATAGTACAAAAAGTATAGGACCTAAAACAGTCCCTTGAGGTACACCACGTACAATACTTAAAAAACTAGATAATGTTTTACCTAGTTTGACACGTTGTTGTCTATTGCATAGAAAGCTCATGATGAAGCATACTGAAGATGAACTAAAACCTAGACTTAAGAAAAATACAATAACTCCTAGAAACAGTTTTAATGTAAGCAGGCTATACAAAATCTCATGTCAATAATAACGCAAAATATTGCCAAATATTTGACGTCAAGTTTTTACAGAAAAATAAATTTTAAAGTAAGAAAGACTGACGTACACTCCAAAGTGGAAATACAAAAGGTAAAATTATTTATTAACAGCGAAGAATTTCAACAAATGAGTATTCAATTCNATAATTCATAGATGTAAAACCCAACACTTGGGTGTAATATTTTATATTTTGTATAGACGTATATTTCAACATGCATTAATATTAATCAAAGATATAGTATGCAAAGGAAGGAATATACTATATATGCATCAATTGTGTATAATTTGTGCTAAATGTAAAAGCATGAGTCATGAGATGCATACACATCAAAGATGGGCGCGGGCTATGGGTTGACCCAGTCCATGTGGGCCGCGGGATGGGCAAGACCAATAAAGTCTTCATTTGGGCTGTAGACTAGGTAGGGCTAAATTTCAAATACCTGCGAGATGAAGTGCCTTGCAGCAATTTTTAACCAATATTGCAAAAAATTTAAAATATTTTAAGAAATTGTCATTTCTATACATAGCTTAATATTTATCTGTTTAAACAAAAATTTTAGATTTCAATTAACCCGGATTTCCAAGCTTGCAGATGCGTGTTGTGCAAAATTTTAACATTTGTTTTGTACACAACACAACACGTTGTGAGGCGTAAAAATCTAACGTCCCAAAGTTCAAAATTTAGAATTATTCTTGTCATTACATAATGTTATTTATTTTCAAAATTATTATCAAATTACTAAAAAAACATTTGTTCAATTTATGTTACGTAAATAATAGAAGTGAAATATTTTGTTTTTATGTGTTTTATTTAATATCGAATGTAAATACCCATCTTAGGGCATTCTACAAATTACACTATGTAGTGGGGCTGATCACGCAGTAATTAAGGTTAGCATCCATTTCTACACCTAAAAAACTTACCATATTTTTTTGATGCATAGTGGTGTTGTAAACTTTGAGAGTAATTTTGTGTGACATTGCATTGTCAAAAGGAGTAAATATTATAAATTCAGTTTTGTCAATATTTATTTGTAATTAATTTTGCGAAAACTAAATTGAGAGTGACTCTATATCTTTTTGTAATAGTTTACTCGAAATAATTGCATTTTTTGCTGTATTCAGGAGATATATTGATATAAGGCAGTAGAATTTATATGATCAGACATATCATTGACATATAGTACAAAAAGTATAGGACCTAAAACAGTCCCTTGAGGTACACCACGTACAATACTTAAAAAACTAGATAATGTTTTACCTAGTTTGACACGTTGTTGTCTATTGCATAGAAAGCTCATGATGAAGCATACTGAAGATGAACTAAAACCTAGACTTAAGAAAAATACAATAACTCCTAGAAACAGTTTTAATGTAAGCAGGCTATACAAAATCTCATGTCAATAATAACGCAAAATATTGCCAAATATTTGACGTCAAGTTTTTACAGAAAAAAAATATTAAAGTGAAATTTAAAAAAGACTGATATAGGGGGTCTGCTGAGAATTTAGCCCTTGCTTCATGTCTCTGTAATGTAATACACGTTTTGTAAGCTCTAAATGCACATTGACTGTAACGATGCATATATTGACAATTTTTTAAAACTCATATTTTTCAAAGTTTATTATTGAATAGAAATATCTAAAATATCTCTTTGTGCAGCAAAAACCAAAATGTATTTAGGAAAGCAATGATAATGGCAGGTTTGTGCATTCATAATTCAATAAGTAATTTAAGCTCTGCCATGTGCTTTAAAATTTGTACTATTTCATCACTCAAATCATGATTATAGTACCTGAGTGTTCTTGTGGGATATTACCTTAAACATATTGCAAGTTTTCTTAAATTTGATATTATTAACCAGTACTTGAGTTTTCTCATTTAACAAAGTATCAGTGTGGATTTGAAATTTTTAATTATTTTTATTAAACCTGCATAAATATATCTAAGAGCTCTTCAAAAAGTTTTTTGCATTTCTATGACTACCGATATTATTATAATATTGGCTTCCCACCAAATGTAAGATTTCTGCATTTTACATAGCAAAAATCAGGAAATATATATATATATATATATATATATATATATAACCCGAGATATGGAAGAAGCAGTCTTATTAAGGCCATAAATCAACTTAGAACTGATCAAGATGAAGATATTAAGAGGTTTCTGACGCAGTATGAAGATAATCTGAAAGAAATGGCCTTCTAATCTTATTCAGATTTTGTTTATCTTCCCCCTTTATACGCGTCGACATATATGGAAATTGGAGAAGTTCTACGAAAATATGGCGTTTTCTTGGAAATTGCTACTCCATATATTTTTCATGGACTTACTAAGGCAGAAAATGTTAAACATATTACAGATGGAAAGTACTTTCAAGTTGCCTCACATTTGGGTATGAAACAATCATGTGTCGATCTTTTAAAGTATAATAATGTAATATTTCACCCCTAAAGCTTACAAAGATCAAGGTTAAAAACTCTCTGTATGATAAAGTTTGTTAAAGTAGCATAAGCATATCTAAGCACATTTCAGGTAATCATCCTATTACTTGCTATTTTGTATTGCTGAGAAAATAAAATTGCAGAAATATTTCGATATCCCAAGGTCTTCAATTAAGTTTACGTATATGTAGGGTTATGTCAGTGTGAAACCGATCAAAATGGCGACTTGGCCGAACTACTAATGTTTTGCGGGCATGGCCGGACCGGCAGAAGGGAAGGCAGGCGGGCACTGGCATTTCTGTGACAGGCGAGCAGGCATTGGGCGCTCAAATAACTGGACAAATGCTATGCCCCGTTCAAATACAGTCTGGTATAATCATAAGTTAATATGCTGTAATGACGTAAGTTTTTGCTGCTTTTAAAAAAGAAATTTAATAATTTACAGCAAAAATATTTAAATTTTGACGTACATTTGCTGTAATAAAATGACAGAAATGGAGAAAGCCAAATCATA
This sequence comes from Hofstenia miamia, assembly GCA_900660155.1. Taxonomy (NCBI): domain Eukaryota; kingdom Metazoa; phylum Xenacoelomorpha; order Acoela; family Hofsteniidae; genus Hofstenia; species Hofstenia miamia. The sequence continues at coordinate 809,482 of CABFPE010000040.1, read as the reverse complement.
AATAAAGTGTTCTACTAGCTTAAATTACTATGCATGTACCAGTATATACTTTTGCTATATCGTGTTACCGACAATGATGACTCGGAAAATATGGATTAAGGATGCACCCGGCCAATAAGCCGACCCCTAAAATTTTAGGAATATTTTGGGTCCAGAAAATCGACTTAATCGCTGGGAGGTACAGTATCTCTATGCGTAATCTTTGATAGAATTAATAAATTTTATAGGAGTCTTAAGAAGGTTCTCACTAAAAGACAAAATTATATAGTACTTTTGTGCATTTTGATTTAATTTCGTAGTATTTTACGTTTTTGTCAATAGATGGCGGGTGGCCGGGCCGCCCGTTCCTGCCCGGTGAATTCCAACGGACGAGCACCGGCATTGGAAGATAAAGGGCCACAGGGTGGGCACTGGCAGCGTTAAATTTAAAAAAGCAAAACACTACGAACTAGGCCTAGTATTAGATGACTAATGTCAATAGCTGATGAGTACAGATGTCTAAATCACTGCCATTTGAAGTTCCCACTGAAACCAGCTTCATAGTTGCGATTTAAATTTTTTTATTACTTTTTACCAAATGTGCTTCAGTTTACCCCTAAAATGCCACGTATCCATTATGATGATATCGATTTTTACCACATTCTCAAATAGGTTTCTCAAAGCCTTGAAGAAATTAGGAAATCATTGAATTGATGCATCTATTGGCAAATTTGCTTCCCTGTTATGACGAACATTTGTAATAAGAATTATTCCTAAAATATATGAAATATTTGTTAAAATGAAAAATCCATTTTTTTATAAAAATTCTAATTGTTTATCTGGCTAATTTTAAATTAATGATGTGATTCAAAGCAAATTTGGAAAACAAATAACATCAACTATATAGTTTTCTGAAGACAGACTACCCAGGTTCTGTTCAGACGTGCTGCGCGCTAAGTCTGATGTTGTCACGGCTGAATGATTTCGGGACTGGGAGCATATTAAGAGGTGAAAAATTAGAAGAGAAATCATCAAATGATGGAAATGACTTCGTTACTAAGACAGTGGCGAAGCTAACTCAGTAAAGTTGGGATGCCATTTTTGAACAAAGGCGACCAATGTCAATTTAAACTAAACATGCTAAGGAATGTATTCATTTAGTCAAGGGATGATTTGCATATATATATATATATATATATATA
>CABFPE010000040.1:767607-784539 GCA_900660155.1 Hofstenia miamia | reverse complement strand
AATATATATACAGTGGGTACGAAATGTATTCGAGACAAAGGAAAAACTTTAATTTAATTAAAGACATTCAAAAAAATAACATAAACAAACACTATTCTAATGAAATTTTACATGGGAAAATCTTAAGTAAAATATAATTTAATTATTGATGTAATTTTAGGTTTTTGAGAGGACTGAGCATTGAGCAAGTTTATTAGAAATTTATAAGAGTAGATGGATGCTCTCCATCTAACTGGGTATTAATTGCTGAGAAATGTTTGAAAAAACAACATTGGGTGTTTGATATTATATTATTCTACATATTTAAACGTTCAATTACTTGAATGGTTGTTGAATTCATTAAATTTTTCAAGTATTTTGGGCAATTGCTGGATTGTTTTTTTCAAAATATGCCTAATGTGAGCAAGTATCAAATAACCCGTGAAATACTAACTTCTTATGCTTTCATTGAAGTTTAATTACAAATTTATTTCTTAGAATAGCATACATTCAATGTAATACATTGTACAAGAAACTCAAGGTGTACCATAAAACAAGTTTATTTCCATTTGAACTAGTGATGAGCTTAAGGCGTTCTTTGAATCAATACTGAAATGAGTGAAGTTAGTTATCATTATCAAAGGAGGGACAAAAAATAATGTATTTTTGTTAAATTTGAATGACTTTGTAACCACTTAAATTATAGATAAATTGAGGATAGCATTTAGCTCAAAGTACAAATAACCACTAAAATAATTTTTCACTTGGTAGGCTCATTTCCATTAAGCAGGGTGTATGCATGCATAAAGAATTAGGCATGAATAATTTATTTATATATTTGTTTAACATTTTACATCTATTTTAAAATAATTTTTAACTACATTAGTTATTAACTATAATAATAAAAACTTATCCTGTTTTTAATTGTTAAGAAATAATACTTACCAATGTATTAATAGGCTGGATTTCATTTCGTGGCTGATTTCATCTAAATTAGAAGGATTAAAATTGAATTGAAAATATTACAATTGTTAAGAAGTGAAATGTTATTATACAGACTTGTCAACGAACCGAGCTGACTTGACATTGGGCACTGCATTAGATATAAAACGAGCCCTTTTTAGGTAAAGTAAATTTATAGTTCTACTTGTTAATTTGATTATGCAGATTTTTCTTATTTTTTCATTCAATATAACTTTTTATAATCTTATTTTAGAAATGTTCATTAAATAATAGGAAGAATTATGTGAAAAATTCTGGGAGCGCAATATTTTTAAAAAAATATCCAACAAAAACGAACCTCATTGAAAGTTTCTTTTATGACGAGCCAATTCGAGCCGAGCTGAACCGAGCCGAGCCTAGAAACTTCGACTCGTTGACAAGTCTGTTATTATATTTGAATTGAGCACAAACATACATGCCTTTTGTTGCAACACTACAAAAAAGATCAAACAACCCATCACACAAAAGTCAAACATCTGCTATAATTTATGTATTACAACTACTTGCTTCACATCATATCATATACTATTGATCGGTGGACATTCTTTTTTAACAACTCTTAAGCATATGTTTACTTTATCAATGCATTATGATTTTTCATGCATCTTACTTGTTAGTGATTATCTATAACACGTATCAAAAAAAGAGTACTATTTGTGTTTAGCTAAGAATTACATAATTAAGAAAATGCACTTTTGTCTAAAATAAACGGGACATTTATAAATTTTTATGTTTTAAATGTCTTAGGAACAAAGAAATGATGTATGACAAAGTACTAAAAATACAATAAGACCATTTTCAATAAAATCTATTGCGTGAACCTTTGCTTTGCAGAACACATTGAATCTGCTGGAGATAAGTTGGATACAAACGTGCAATTATTTTTTAAAAATTCCTTTTTTGATTGCAGATCTTTATATAGATTGAAAATAAAATGGCTCACAACTTTGCTTATACAATAATATTAGACATTCTCTTTGATATGCAAGATTTGTAGAACAAGTATTCAATTCTGATCAAGTGGGTACGACTTCCTTCTTGATCAAATGAAAAAAAATTCGATTTAATTTCAGCTACACTAGGCTTTCGTCAATACACAGCGTCCTTTATCATTGATATATCCTATTGTTTTTCTTTTTCCGTATCAACAGAGGACCTTAAGCAATATAGTAAATGAAAGTTATGTCACGTATACTTTGTACACATGGAGGCGGGGACTGTCACGAAGCCTGTCCGTTTAGTTTGTGGTGGACAGACGACAGCGCAGTAAAACACTGCAGCTGGTCCCTGAGCTATGGTGATCTCGTAAAGACGTCATGTCAGGGATAACTCTATATTTTAGCCTATGGAATAAGTAAAGGACCAGCATTTGCTGTGTCACAGTAGATTTTTGGTTGTAGCAGGCGCTCACTAAACTACAACCTTCAGTGGCCTTAGTTGGCAAAAGCGGAAGAGGCGTAACCCTCTCAACTGAAGTTCTACCTTCGCCTTCACTCTCGGAAGAGGCGTAACCATATCAACTGAAGTTCTACCTTCGCCTTCACTCTTCTGATCAGACTCAACACAGATCAGCACTATGACTGTTAGGGGTTGCCAGAGGATTATCATGACTAAACCGGTCTTAGTATTCAAACTTCTGGTTGCACCAACAGTTCAGTCAGTTGACTGCTACAGTAACAGCAGAATTCTTAGAACAGCCCCCATCCATAACAAAATAAATCGTATTTCCAGAAAATGCAATGATAACCTATATAATGCTCTTCTGGATTACCAGGCTTGTCCATATGACATATTTTCTTATCCCAGCCCATCCCATTGCAATCAATTCCTGTTCCATCCCATCCTATAGGATTCCCATTATAGTATCAATATGGAATACAGTTCAAATAAAATTATTAAATTTAAATGTTTAGGATTAGTCTCTACTAAATAGAACTACATGTACAAAGAGACATGCAAAATAAAAAAATCTATTTATTTATTAACCTTTGTAAACACTCAAAAGTATCAGGGCAATTACTTCAATGCAATTAGAATACACTACTTGTATCTCTTTTAGTGTACTTGATTTAACTAAAAAATTGAACTAATTACGTGCTTTGATTTAAATCCTGATTTAAATCAGATTAAAATCAATGATTTAAATCGACCAAAACTGCTAGAATATATAAGTTACTCTTTTCAAATTTCATTATGTTATGCATAGAGTATAAAAAATATAAATCATTCAATTTTAGGGGCTTTATATATATATATATTTACATTCGCAGTTTGTAACATACAGTTTGTAAGTACAAATTGTGAATCTTCATTACAAACAACAATTTCTGAAAAAAAAACTGTGTTACAAACGACGTATCGCTTTTTTGCGGTTTAAAATTGAGGAGAATGCAAAATTTATATATATATATATATATATTGATGTCTCAAAAAAAATGTAACTATTAGCCTTACCCATAATTAACCAGTCCATTTTTTTAAGTAAAAATGCTAACAGCTCAAATTATAGTTAGGATTGATAATGTCTTAAATTACAATTAATTTCTTGCAAATTTTTTGATTGAGTTGGGTTGAGTAATAAGAATAAGAATAATAATGAGGTATAAAAATATAAAAATGGGTTTGGTCAATGTTTCAAGTTAATGCGGGGTATGATTGAGTCATTGAAATACAACATGCATACAGGCTTTTAGGAGAATTATATATATATATATATATATATATATATATATATATATATATTACATTTGTTAGATTTCATTATAAAATCATTACTTTCTAGCACTGCTTGTATATAACTATTTCATAATATGTTCTTTATGGGCTTATCTTTCAAATATTTTTATATATAGTGTTCATAAAGCAAAAGCATTTAGAAGTATTGATATTTTGGTTAGGTCTCATTCTGATACAGATTTATTTTGGGTCAGGCACATTAAGAACTTAATAGAGCTTGGGCTCGGTCGGCTCAACATTTTCTGAGACATCTACAGCCCTGATATAATGCAAAAAAATTTTAGACGGTGAGGAAATAACTATTGAGGGTATATAATAACTATCGAGAAGGTATATAAATCTGTTTTTGCTTACATTTTTAAGGCATATCAAAGCCTACTTTAATCACACCTGGTGATTTGCAGAGAATCAAAAAAATATTCTTGCGAGGTAGAGGATTGGTGTAAAATTATGTCCAAAGCATGTAATAAACGGAATATCAAAGATTACTTCAGTTTTATGTACCTACAAACATTCAATTGGCTTCGCAACAAACAAGGATAGAAGTGTATTCAATTTTTAGAAATGTTTCATCTCAAAGTAGAAATTTAGACCTCTATGTCTACTTGTGTGGGTCTATATTCTCTGATTTTTGTGCAGTCAAATCATTAATTTTAAAATGTAGAAAATGGATGGTTTATTGTGAATGGACTCATTTTATTTGAATGTAATTTTTACAATTTTTAAAAAATAAAATTTTTTCAAAGGTAATTCTTTTATATGACAACTTAAATTGACATGTTACATCAAATACTGGCCTGTGGTAAGTGTTTTTCGGCTTTATGTTGTTTATATTACTGCAAATAGGCAGGCAGGCATTAAAATAGGCATTGGGCATATTTATGAAATTCATTTACATTGAGAAGAACCACTCCATTTTACCTTCTAAGACAAAGATAAAACATTTGCAGGAATAGCTCAAATATTTGAGGATATTCAATTATTTGACGTGCATTCCAAAACACATAATTTTTTCATTGCGGATTGAATGTCGACTTATTTTGTCTCCTTCAGGTCCTTGTCTATCAATGTGGCTAGAGAAGCAAAGAGGCAAACCATCGATTCTGTGAAACTAATTAACAATGTCATAATCTCGCTAAATGTTCTCCCGACAAGTGCAATGTGCTCAGCAACTCACTTATCAGAATACATAACACAAGTAAAAAACAGCAAAACCTTAATATTTAGAGTACTCGAGAACCCAAACACAGAGATAGTGAATAATACCTCTACTTGTACATCTAAACCAGATAAAACAAAAATGCGCATTTCCACTGTATGAATATTTGCAAATCCGATCTAATATCCAACATTGTTAAGAAAATGTTTTAATATTCAATACTGTAATGTAATGAAAATATTCTAGATTTGGAAAATGTCTTAGAACCTCACGTTAACAATTAAATGGTTATTTTAATTTTACCTTAAACTGCTCAAGAATTTACTAAAGTATTTTATGGTGTTTGAAAAGATTGTTAAATAGTTACAGCATTAAAACTAATAAAAACATCTAAAATGTGAAAGCACCACATGACTAACCGATAGATCAGAGTCTCCTCTTTCATTTCGTTCTCAAACCGCGACCCTACACTGTCCCAATGAGGCACGGCACGTTTCAATGGGTTTGCGACGACTATCTACATATAGGGAAACAGTTACTGTTCGCTGCTGCTCAAATGCACTTAAACCCTTTACTTATATGAACGCTAGGTATGATGAGAATTTTAATCTTCTTTAAAATCTAAATTTTGAAAGAAAAATAGTTGATCTTTTAAAGTATTTTAGGCAACAACACCTTTATTCGAATACATTGACCAATAGATTTGTCCAAGTTTCACGATTTCCTAAATTTCTAATAAACTCAGTGAAAATACTTAGAAAATGTGAAAAACCGTTTGTCCTCTAAAATAGTATCAGGCTATTTAAGGCTAATGGAATCACATGATTTTATTTCTCACAAAAATCTGAATATCGATCCAAAAAGCTTTTTAATGAAATATTTGATATAAATTCAACCGTAATTATATTCTTAGAACTTTTGAATGTAGAAAAGCGATGAAATTAAGAAAAGGCGTTTCCAGAAGGGATGAAATTTTAATTTATTATGTACTGTAATTCAATCTCATGACAAGCAGTGGATCATTGAATCAAAATGTATAAAGGCAGTCTAGAGCTGTTTGCAACGCTGACCTGTGGCTCAGAACTTACCCAGAGCAGGTTTTAAATTTCCTTTTGGCTAACATCATTCTCTTTGGTATCTCAGTTGGAGGGTGAGTTTCCAGCGTTTACCCTTGAAACTACAACACACGGTAGCCATATAGGATACAATGGAAAGCTCTTCCTCAATTGGACAGAGGTCCGCTAAATAGATTCCAGGCTTCAAAACAGTTTTACTTGATCCCAGTACTATCACATGTTCTGGGGTTAAAGATTCAGTCGCTTCAGGTGCCTTAGAATAGGCAGTGAATGAAATCTGGCGTTAGTCATTCGTTTAATCAGCCTATGTGATTAAGAGATTAACAGCTTTCGCCATGTTTTTCAAAAATTGTATTAACCGAGCCAAATGTACTACTGACTCATTGTTAGACTTAGCTAGGAATATATTGAGAGCTGCCTACCTTAGCCATTGAAGGACTGTAGGGGGTCTAATAAAAATTAGTCATTGCTAACTCACGTGGAATTTCTATTTAATAATGTATGTAGTCCTTCTGTACCGAAGTATATGAGCCTAAAAAGGTTAATTAGCATTGACATTAATACAATTATGAAGAATAAAGGTAGAAATTAAAAGAAAGGAGAACACATGTCAAGCCATAGGACCTGATAAGCAAATGAAATTCCATTACCGTGTTGCACCTATTATTTCTTAATTTGTAATAGAATTATTTTTTCAACTAAGACAATATTTGGTGATTACATAGTTAGCTAACTATAAAGCCATATAATATTCATCGCATATGTATTTTCATAGAGGATAAGTACGTTATGATGAATATAATACTACCTGTAAAAGTCATGTTAACTTGGTGAAATTCCGTTACCGAATGGCTTTTTGGTCACATAGCAAATAAAAAATAATTTCTCAAAATTTATTTTCTGTCCCATTGATGAACATACTGATGATATATACCCGCAAAATGACATGTAGATATTCGATCTTGTATTGTTTGTGCGCGGGCTTAGGGTAAGCGCGCACTGTTGATTTTATAATTTAACAACTATATCATTTACAAATTAAATTGTTTATCAAAATTTTGTCAAGCGCGCACTAGTGATTTTAATCTGCTCAATCGTTCATTTTAGAATGGATTTCATTAAGACACAGCATTTCTTACAGCAATAATTGAATTACCAAAAAGACGTAAAAGACTATTCTATACTTCATTGCAAAAAAATGAGACTCCGGAAACATTATTTAAAAAAAAACGGTTAGAGATAAGTACACGAACTTTTTTTGCTTGAATTATTTGTAACAAACGTATCAGATCAAGAGTTAAAGCATGTTTTCGATAAACGTCTGGAAATCAATTTCATTAAATTTGTCCTTGTCTCTGCCGTTATTAAATGTTGAGATTCTTGAACATAATTGATCAATTCTTGTTTCGTTTTCGGATATTTTTTCTTAAAATAATCTGTAAAATACCTCCAGACATTTTGCACGGGATTAATGTCTGAAGAATTAGGGGGTTATTGTAGGATTTCAATGTCAAGTTCCCAAAAAAGTTTCAGGTAAACTGCGAAGTATGGGACGTTGCACCGTCCTGCTCCAGAATCCAGCTATCTGGATAGAGGAGTGTGTTTGCATAGTCATAGAAGTCCGCGGATAACTTGATAGTACTTCTGGCTATTAATTGTACCTGACCCATCTAAAATTTTCAAATAAAATCCTTTAAAAGATAAAGCGTCCATACCATAATTTTAGCGCTGAATTTCCGACATTTTTTCATTGGCTTGCTGCTGTTTGCTGAGCACTATTGTGAAACTTTATTGCGATGTAATGGAAAACGCATTCATTGTGAGAAAAACATCCACAAAATTATTGCTTCTCCAAGTCTGTGCGAAGTCCATCCTTTTTTCTCATGAAAAGGTGTGATGTCGGGTACAATTTTTGCAATTTGTTTCGAAATGGTGGAGGATTTAGAGATCTGCAAACTTTTGAACTATCCACAGACATCCCAGTTTGTTGTACAAATGCGTCGCGTTCATTTTGGCTAGAAAAAAGTTGAGTTATGAAGAGCAATTTGCGAAGTTCGACTTCTTTCGAATCCAACCTTCCGCTTCGCCTTCTTAAGGCGAGTTCAGACGAGAAGCTTTTGATGTATATCATTTGATATACATCAAAAAGATGCTCCTCTGAACACACAACTTCAAATTGATGCAGAAACAGCTTGCATCTTTTGACATAGTTCAAATGATCCTCATCTGAACGCACATTATTCATTTGAACGATCAGTAATTAACGACTTTGTTTTAGGGACAGATTGTCTCAAGTAGCCGTGAGTCTTTAATTACGATAATTTTGAAGCTCAACTATTTTACTTCAAAATGAACCATGACGATATTGAATTCTAAATGTTCCAATTTTTTAACAAAAAGAAGTTATTCCTTTCAATGAAGCAATCTTGATTTTTCCCAAATTATGCTACTGAATTGTCAATATTTTTTCTTGCGTGTAGAACTAATTAAAATTACTTATAAAACTATTCAAGCATGTACTGAAATTTAATTATATTGTTCAATTGTATAATTACAACGAAACTTTTAGGGCCCAGCAGAATAAACAATTTTGGAGTAGGTTCGGTTTGGGTCACATAAAATACCGCGGTATTGGTATGGCTGTGAAAAATCAATAGTATATTTTGCATATATATATATATATATATATATATATATATATATATTAAAGTTAATTGTAGCATACCACGGTTATATCAATTAAGTGTATTTGAAAACAAAATGTATCCTTTTGTATGTAATGTTTAGATTTCCCGAAAAAACGAATTAAATGTCAGTGATTAATCATTAGCAACATAGGGAATTTTTTATAGAAAAGAAAATTATTATTCAGCAATGTATCATTACAAAACACGAGGTAACCTTCTAGCTAGCAATGTCATATGTCAGAAAAAACAATGTAATAAAGAATGTAAGCATGCAAACAAGAATGACCATATAAAATAAGTGAAGCAGTGCAAACTAAATTAGCCCCCATGTAAATAACTAAGTCAGTATAGCAGGTACATGAATCACTGAAGTGCAAACAATAGTAAGCATGCAAACTACATTAGGCAACATGAAATAAGTAGGTCACTAGTAAAAGTATATGAATCAATTACTATACAATGTCACGTATATTAACAAGAAACAAGTGTACACGTGTAATAAAACATGCAAACTAAATTCCCCACATAAATTAAGTATATTACTATACGTGACGTCACTATAAACCCCCCTCAATATCCACGATCCAACACAGAAAATGAGTCAGAGTGGAACGACCTACGACCCACCTCTCGACCAATCAGATCAAAGAAAAGTGTCATCTCGGCCTCCCTTACTACTAAAATGGAATAGTTATTACTAATATTGAACATTAGTTTCTGTAAAATGGAATTTTAAGCCAATCCATGGAACAAGGTTTAATATCACCAGAATATTAAAACTTTTAAATGCATAAACAACTTATGCTATGGAATGGACCTTTCGACCTCCTGCATATCAATTAAAAAGATTTAATTTCATAATTATGATTTTTGTATTGCAAAGAAAAAAATGCACCTTAACCTGAATGAGCACATTTTGTTAATCTGATTTTTTAAGAAAAAATCTGTAAGTAGCTCGTTTTTTTGAAAATACTTACAACATTTTGTGAACTAATCAGTCATATAATTGTAAGAACTGTATTATTAATATAATTTTCTTAACAAATTTCATAATTTTCCAAACTGCTTTGTCTTAGCCTCCAACAGAAACATTCCAAGTTTTCATACAGCAAACCATTGACCCGCGGCCTTGCACACAATACACAGTCTACTTTTAAATATTGTACTGATCAATGTTTTAGGCAAGATACCACGTCGTCATTATGTTTTGGTATTCTCATAATATAGCGATATTGGTTTCAGTATTGGTATACTGCCGGGCTCTAGAAACTTTAAACAGGTAATTTCATTTTTTTGAACAATCAGTAATTAACTACTTATTCTTGGCAATATTATATAACAATATCTATAGACTATAGAATTAAACATCCAATCAAATTCGTTTTGATTTTAATGTTTTGAATCAGTAATTGAGGTGTTGATTGTAATCTTCACAGTGATAGAAAAACACAATTCCTATTACATAATTGATGAATAAACAAGTGGCCGTGCATCAAAATAATTTCTCGTCTGAACACAATTTCATCAAATTGATGTACATCAAAAAGACCCTCGTCTGAACATTACCAAATGTTGACTGATGCATCAAAAAAGCCTACATCAAAAAGATGCTCATCTGAACGCAATTCATCAAAAGGTGCACATCGAAAGGTTCTCGTATGAACGCACCTTTAGTGTTCCACCATTCTCCATAGAATCTTCATATTCTTGAGGAAGGTAGCTTTGGGCATGGCCAAAAATCTCATTAGGTCGCTCCGATTCGCTATTGTCACGTCGACAAACAGAAATTCAAGACAATCTCTACTATTTTACATGTTTTGTGAACACTAATTTTAAAATGTAATTTTCGCGGGTGTTTGATAACTATTTATATGCAAAACTACTAAGCGGTGGGAACATTACACGTACTTCAACTTTTGCTTTTAGATTTCTTGTTGAACCTATCAATAACGAGATATTGAAAAATGTAAAAGTTCTGTTTCAAAAAAGTCAGTAATTTTTTTGCAATGAAGTATATTTTGTGTGAACAGCCTTTTTTAATTACTTTCGAATGAATGCGTAGAGTTTTGATCAATTACTTTAATTAGTTAGGCCAACAGTAACATGTTGCAAATATAAATTTTCGTAAAGGAAATATTCTCTCATTGGTTGGTGCTGTGCAACAGTGTTGTCAATGACCTACCAAAACTTGACCCATGACCCACGTGACCTATAATATTTTGACCCATGACCCACACTGCAAATTATTGGACCCACACACTTTTTGTTCATATACCCAGTGCAACAAATTAGCTTATAACTAAAAAAACTTGTTTTTGAACGCCTTTTTGACGACAACTTGTGACTTCACAGTATCATCCTCGAGTTTATTTCTGTCAGGCGTGATTATTCGATCCACGGCAGAGAAAGTTATTTCGATTTCAGCAGCTAAAGGCTGTATGACATATGTATGCTAATCAACCAAATACAAATAATGCATTTTATACTTAAAATCATTTCACTATTTGAGTGGATTAAAGGTTAGCTCGAAAGCCACTACCAATGAAACGGTTGCGGCATATTGATTCAGCTTGGTTTCTACAACTTTGGCGGATGATAGGCGATGTCGATCTAGCATAGCAACAGGAGATGAAGAAACCGCTGCACAAAATGCAGCGAAAGGATCAACTTTTCCTTTATTTGCAGGAGTTGGAGTTGTATCCAAATGGGAAACAATTTGTATTATTAATCTCAAAACAATGCAACGCAAAATACAACACGTTTGAAAACAAATATATAATGGCCTTAGTTGGTACCTACATCCTGCATACGCATTTTTTATTCGTGTCGCCTCCATATAATATACATAGTAATTCTTGTCTTTAATATAGTGAGAAAACAAGGCAGTTCCAGATTGCTTTTGAAGTTAGCTATAAAGTTCGTCTTAATTATGACCCACGCCAGAAGTGACCCATGACCCAACAAAAAGTGACCCAGGGTCATTGACAATGCTGCCGTGCAGTAGGAACAAGTGGCGTCACTGAGGGGTTGCGACCGCACCGTGCAATACAATTTTTTTTTCCAAAAATGCAAATAAAACTTATTATTATTGTAGAGTGAGTTCTCCGAATTGATATCCCGCACCAGGTCCACAAATTTACGTGTCGGCACTGATAGTAACATGAAAAAATGTCTGTTTTTGCATCTTCAAAAATTGATTTTACCTACATTTAGGCTAAACAATGTCAAATGTTGCATATACTTACATATATTGTGTTCACTTATGAAAAATTAAATAGTTAACTAAATTCTAAATATGAGCATTGATATCAGGCAGAGAATCAGTTGTTTAAAATAAATGCTCTGGTACTTAATACAAATTAATGAGCTAAAAAACCTGGGGTAGGGCCCGTACCGGGCACGTGCTTTTGTACTCCTTGGCACGGGCCGGGTATACAGGCTCTTAACCATGGACTTCTGCGATATAAATATTACAGAAGTCCATGTTTCAACATAGAATGATTATTTGTTATTTTTAAGTATTATATTAGTTTATTGTATAAGAGATTTACAGTATATATAGAAAATAATTATTTTGAATAAATATCTTTTAATGATGCACACAGCGCAGAGTCATTTCTTTGTGACAGTGGCAGTCCAAGATTTCACCAGCATTGTATAAATGTCATGCTCACAATCTCCCAAAGCAGGCACACAATTTCATTTATCCAAATCATTTAATTAAATGAAACGGTAATTTTCCATGTCTGTGCCACACCCTAACAATAATTACTTGCATTACTTACACTACACAATGATTTCAGAATGAATATTAATTTTCTTAATTCCCTTAATTCTAAAGCAAGATAGTGGGCGATGCCTAGCTTTACAGTCATGGTAAAAAGATACTTGGTCACTTGCAAAAAAGTTGATTGCAAGTACTAGTAAATACAATTTGACACCGTTTAGAAGTGCTGCGCTAGGCTACTGTTTTACTAAAATTTTGATTTTAATACTTAACATATAGCATTCCTTTTGTTTGTACTGCAATCTGAAAAAAATTGGTATTTCATACTTATTCCCATTACATATAACGTTTGTATGTTAGTGCTGGTTAGTTGAAACATTTAGAAATGTATTATAAGAATGGACTTTAAAAGATTTAGTGACATAAATTATTGAAGCAAACAAAATAAATTGATTCAATTTTATGGTTCTTCACACAAACGCAGGTCCTTGTTTTTGAAAGAGGAACTGTTAAACAAAGGAACTATTTATTAAAGCTCTATAAATGCAAGCATTTTCTCTTTTAACCTCCAGAGACAAAACGTATCATATATGACACATTTTATAAAGTGGCCCTGCGCTTATTGGTTTGCTTATTTCTCATCTGAAATGTGATATTATATTTCCATGGGTACTAATTATTTATCATGCAGCAATAGTTTTAATCCAAAATCAGCGTGCCAAACCATGGATCTTTGCGATGTTTACATTTGTGTATAACAAATGTAAACATCGCAGAGATCCATGGCCAAACCATGACACTGGTTAATCAGCAGGGTGCTGAATTTCTTCCTGAGAAAAAACTAATTACAACATTGCCTTCCAAAAGAATTTTTTCACAAAGAGACAAAATTTTTTATTATTGTTATTTGAATGAATTGTATTTTTATATGTTTTGCAACATTGAATGTTTTTTTTTGAAATTCTTTATTTCGTTTGTTGTGCAACTTCAGGCTGAAATGTATCATATATAATACAAAAAAGTCAGGTTGAAACTAAAAAGTTCCAAATTTTTGTAAAGTATGGCAATTAAGGCTGACTGAATAAAAAAAATAAATTATTTCGTTCTCAGGCCCGAGGAGGTTAATATTTTTATAATTGCATGCAACAGCGAAATCATGAGTTTTTTATAGACTACTAAATATACTAGTTCTCTACAGGGCCGTGGCTAGGGGAGGGCCAGGGGGGCCATGGCCCCCCTGTTGGGCCACTGTGCCCCCTTTCCTTTTGGCATCCTGGATACAAAACTCCATAGTATTAATTCTAATATTCTGTAACTAAGTTAGAGTGAATATCTTTTATTTGAAATATACATAATACTAATGCAATTCTATTTAAAAATTCAATGAAAAAGGGTGAAAACTATCTCATATGAGTAAAACTATGATTAATTTATTGAACTTTGCGGGGTCATGGCCCCCTAACTTCAAATGCAAGCCACGGGCCTGGTTCTCTATGGTTTTATTCACTGCTTACGTAAACAAATGGTTAATAAATTTTAATAAAACGTGATAGCGAGAGAAAGTATACCACACTTGTTTGAAGGGGGTAATACACTGTCAAACTTATAATTACCCGCCACACTTATTTGACGAGAATCAGAAATTAGTTGAATATATTTAAATATTGATTATGAAGGCTTGCCATATGGATACTCAATTTTATATTAATGCACATATTTCAGGTCATTCAACATATATAATATAAATATACACTTAATAACTTATAATTCATTATTATAGCAAATATTCTGAAACAACAAAATTAACTCACTGTGCCGTAATATGTGTGCCAAAAAATAGATTTAGCATATTGATTACCGAACATCAATTACTTCTTACTCTCATAAGATGGCTCTATCTAAAACCATACACTCAAGTAACATTTAACGCTGCTTTGCGCTTATTATTGGCTCCTTGACAATATTATCTCTAAAATGGCCTCTTAACAGCGTAAATTCGGCTAAAGCAAATATCCATCAAAATTTTACGCCTTTTAATATCAATAGACGAATCAAAGGGGTGTCCATATTAACTGAGGTGTCCATACTACCTCACTTTACCCTATATAGAATAAATAAATAGAAGGTTATTATCAATCAATAGTTTCTCAAATAACGACAATAATTATGTCAATTTCAGTCCGTATTCCTGGCCTTTGCCTGCACACTTTGTTTTTGACCGATATCTGCCCTATCCTAGAAGCACGTTATTTGCTGAAAGAAGTATTAGTATAATCGATTTTTCGATTAGAAGCTCTGATTGAGTAATCGTAAAACTGATACAATAGTTATAAGTTCTAACAGCAGAACTAATATGAAACTTCATTGATAAATCTGGTTCGAAAATTATCCCAGAATATGTACTGATTTTTCACGAATAATTGGAAAGACAATTCCAGTTGGCTGAGTACCAATATACAAATTTGTTTTTGATTTATTAGGGCATTAAAAATTCATTTTTAAAATGATTACATCTTTCTCACTGTAAGATCCTATATATATATATATATATATATATATATATATATATATATATATATAAATGTATGGTAGTGATGAGTTCACCTACATTTGAAATCTGACCAGATCGGACCTGATGTAAACCTGTCTAATCCTAATGTGCATAGAGGAAGCGATTTCATAAAAATAATATCTTGCTCTTCTCTAAATATATACTTCCCCTATTCATTTACACTGTATTTCAATGTTAAGAACTGTTTTAGGCATTAATATATTCTAAAAGAAGAGATAATTATTCTATCTATATGTAAGTAATTTTTTTAAATTGAACCCAGTCTTGTAACCATAGAAATTTCTTAATATTTTTTAGAGTGTCTTTATATAAATACCAACGGTAATACTAATAAAATTAAGCGATACGTGAGCATAAACTTTTCATTGAGTAAAAATATTGGCCCTATCACTAGCTGAAGACCAACCATAAATCAACAAAACATTTCCAATTAGCGCTGCATAGGTAGGATACAGTAATTATAATTATATACTGTTATCTTTGGTAATAGTTTTTGTTGTTTCACGTTATCCTGTCACACATAAACAGATGTATTGAAGGAAAGCAATAAAATAATGTATTGGGACCAGACTGAGTTAAATAGGTGTTTCCCATCTAATAAAACTAAAATGATATCAAATTGATCAAACAGCATGAGTGCTGTCAAATCTGATTCGGATCCTGCTTAAACCTGGACTTGATTTGTGACTCCGCAATCCTGATCTGACCTGATTAATTCTTATAAATCTTGTAGAATCATCACCCAGGCCAAGATGTGCGTTAACTCAGAATTATTTAGTGACATTGAACTACAGTTTCTTTCAAGCGGGGTAATGTCTAACTAATATAACTTTCATTGTCTCATGAACACTGTTTCTCCTTTTCCATACTAAACTATATTTAGTATCCATGTAAATAAGAGTAACATGTAACAGCCATACTTTAGGAAACTGCATGAGAGAGACTCCAGTTAACAATGGGCCCACTGCCCGAAGCGGTATCTGATCACCAAGAAGTTATCCGCCAAACTGCAACAGAGTAAGGTTCCATCCATTGATCAACTCAGCTCATTCTCAAAGAACTATATTTATTATGTGTACCCTAACTATGTGATAATAGACAGACAGTATTCGATTTAGTAACTCAGTCTCGTTAATGTGACACTAACTGCTGATGATAAAAACTAGTTAATAAATAAAGCAGCAGAGTAGTTAAGGGGACCGGAAGCCTGCCACAAACAAACGCCTCTGATTGGTCGAGAGCTTATGACGTCACACGTCACGTGACAGATCGTGAATATTGGCGAGGGTGGTTTGAGTGCTGACTCACAGATATCGAGGGGTGTTTGCAAATGATAATTAGTGAATCACCTACTTGTTTTGACAGCTCACAAAGCTTTCTTGACAGCTCGGGGGTAACCGGCTGACAGCTCACTATTAGTTTTTAATTAGCACATTCGGACCTGGTTAAATGATTCACACCCAAATTTACCTTGTTTTGATATAATTACATTTTTTGGTATGAGTAATTTCACTTCTGATATCACGGGCCATTTTTTTGGTATGAGTAATTTTTGATAATATCACATTTGTTTGCATTACGCTATGTTAATATATACCGTATTATAACAACCCCTTTCGGGATACGTACACATAATATTACAAACTAATTTTCCATAATTTTGAGAATCGCATATGTAAAAATATAATTTGGGAAAACTTTCAAAAATCCGTATATTAAATATAGAAATTAAACAAAGAGTTCGCATATTCGCTATACTTAAAAGGCGTAATACATAATAAAACCAACCCACATTTTTCAGAAAGAGTAAAAACATGGATTATGTATAAATCCGAAATTCGCTACATAAAATTATACACACAATTTCATTCTACGTAAACAACATTCTCGTTTCTAAGCAAACAAATAATATTTAAAACTAATTCATTAATACATGTGGAAAATATTATACAGAAATTAAACAAAGAGAGATTAGTAGTTAAGGGGACTCGTAC
>CABFPE010000040.1:733146-759331 GCA_900660155.1 Hofstenia miamia | reverse complement strand
TCTAATATCGTGTGGACTCTAAATATAGTTTAGTTTGGGTAAAGAGAAACGTGTACATGAGACAACGATAGTTAATCTAGATAGACATTACCCCGCTTGTATGAAACTGTAGTTCAGTATCTCTAAATAGCTCTTAGTTATTACACATCTAAAGCCTGTGTGATGATTCTAAATTAGTGTACTGTGGCAAGGCAATTTTCTTAGCAGTTGCAGTGTGTAAAATAAATTTTGTACTTTGAGGGTAATTAGTCGTAAGACTTTGGACGTATCTGGCTTTAAGCCTTTATGCGTATCCGGCTGTTAGCAGTGACTTTTTCGCAGTAGTCAACGCTTTTTACTACTACTAAGTGCAATGCAAAGATTCAAGCTCATACTTTAAACAATTAAAGAAAATCGTGAAAATGTCTAAGTTTTGAAAACAACAATACAAATATATATCTTTGAAACAATAAATTGTTCTTCATATTGTTAAAAAAATTTTAAGCGAGCAAATAGCTAAAACTTCGTTAACATGGGCTGGGCTGAGCTGCTTTTTTATCGCTAATAGTATTTCCTCATCCGATAAAAAGGTTTTCACATCCATTTTGTGTTGCAGGTGCAGGATGTAAATGTCTGATAATGAATGCAAATTGGGGATATAATGTGATCTTTCGTATTAACTAATACTTTTGTGCATGAATTAATGCATTAATAATCAAAGAGACATCACTATTATTTTCAGAAATGAATTTTAGCTAGTATTTGTTCGTAAAACAAAGTCTTTTACCATAGCCGACAGTTGAACGCGGCTACACCTGCGAACGGACCAGAACACTAGCATATATATTGAAATAGTTGCGCATGGTTAGAGCAATTCTAAGACTGCGCCTAGTCCCATTTGTGACACCTAATATCAAATAGCAATTTTGATATGACCAATATATCGGTACATCTTTTTAGGGTGTAGCAACAACTCAATAATATAATTATTTACAGAAAGTTAGTGATACACACAGTTTACTGCATGAGTTTTGCAATATATTGTCGCCATACATAGATGACTTTAAATTAAGTAATCGTATTCTCTATTCTCTACATATGTACTTTTATTGTGAAAAATTCTGGAAATTTGAAATATCCTTGGCTGAGGTAAGATTCAAAAGTATTCCAAAATTCTATTATGTGTGCTTTAGCAGCTCTAACAAATATTATCACCTATTAGCACTGAATAGTAATTTTGGTTCAACTTATAGTCAGCTTAGTCAATCACTAGTAGGGTTATGGAGGACCAAACTGTCCCAAGAGTTTATGAGGCGTGGCTGGTACATGACTAGTGCAAAATCCAATGAAACTAAGTGGGACTAGGACCAGCAAAATGCTTATCCTGCAGAATCATAATAACTTGTTCTAAGAGTTAGTGAAAGATCTCGATATTTATGGAAAACTATGGAAATAAGAGACAAGTTTGGCTTAAATGCAGCTTAATTAGTTTTTTATGGAACTGTTTTAGTAGGCCTAAATAATTTTTATTTAACTTTTTCAATTCAGAAAGTTTACATTTAAATTTTCTATTACTAATCTGTCATTCTATTTCTAGCCTTGAGAATATAAATGTTTGGTAGGTATAACTTATTTTTTTCTGATGCCATAGAAGAATACAAAAGGTGCAATATAACCCAAAGTGGTAAATCCCAATCATTACCTAGTCAATTTTAATTTTCCATCCTATGTTTCAGGGGCATATAGAGAATTTTTTAGTAGGGGACATCTCTGTTGTGATCCTGTAAGTGACAAAAATCATAAATAAGCCCACGAAATTTATCAAAATGTTTAAAAATAGAACTTCATTTCTAAATTATTTTAATTTTCTGCTGAAAATGCTTCAATTTAACCAATCAAAATCGATTTTGAACCCCCCTCTGTACACCACTTCTATGCTTTATTAATCTTATCTTTGTATTACTTTGTATTTGACATAATTTATTTTGCTTTCAACTATCATTTTGATATACCAACTACTAAAAATTGTTCAACTATAGATTCAGCCTAGTGAAAGTCAGAATAGAAAACACATATTTCCACTTTTCCTGTTGAAGCATTTGCATTCATGAGGCTGTTGTTTCCAGCAAATGATCTCTTAGTAAGCTCAGAATGATCAAGAATTAGTTGAAAACAATGATGAGTGATGACTGACTAGAAAACCTTTTGCTCTTATATTGCGAAATATATTTGAAAGATAATTAGAAAATGGATAGTGTCATATAAGCTTATCATTACAATTGAAGAAGCAGGTTTTTTATATGTGTAGTTGAAGTTTCCACATCATATTTATTTGTCAACTACGTTTTGCTTATGTACATAGACGTTTAGCAGAAACATTTTTACCATTGAATTAGGGTAGAGGAACATAAAATGCTTTTAATTTTAAATTATTAATTTCAATAGGAATGCATGAGATAGACTTTTATTTTGAATATTAAATTTCTTTCTAACGAATTTAGAATGTAAACTTAAGACTACATGCAAGATATGTTTTGTCATTTTGTCAACATTAGGACATTTATAATTAAGATAGTTAAAAAGGAAAGACAAAAATTTGCATAATCAAAAGATGGTAAAAATGCTCTGACAGTGATTTTTTCCAGCGCAATTGATTGTCATGTTTGACTGACAGCATTGTTTCATTTTTCTAATGTTTGCTGATCAATTATGAATTGATAAGCCCAATGTCAAGATACTTTTTTGACCAACTTGTTTTATAAAAAAGGTAACAAGAGTGAACCTACCTTATGGAAAACTATTTGAATTTCAAATTGTATAGATTTTGTATCATTGTTTTTCAAGTAGAGTTGAGTGTTTTAATATACACAAGTTAATTATAGTGGCTATCGAGATTGCACTATACTATAGTAGGCCATGGCCGTTTTTAAATTAAAGATGGCCATGAGTAGGCTAAAGAAATAAACTGAGACGAATCTAGTTGCAACTATTGAAAGGGCAGCAATTTTGCTAATGCATCCCCTCATATATTTTTTCTCACTGGGCCCCTGCGTTGAGGTGAGGTAAGCTCTTGTAAACTCTATTTGCTTGATTGCTACATTAGTTGCCCTGTTTATACAAAGTTTCAATCATTATACCTGCCTTTGTTTACAATTTTGAATCACACGATCACTTTCCCTCACAAATTCAATTTAGCAACAAACAACATGTAATACATCATTAATAGCAACATAAAGTATTCTTGAAATTATCGAGGTAACGTCAAAGTGACGCAATCACTACAAATTACAAAATTATAAAGTAAGAATTCGATCAAATTTAAAAATAAATTTCAAATGTCCCTGAGTGACTGTACACGACTCCTTTGCTCAATTTAATTCTGCTGCAATAACTGGAGAGGTGGCCTGGAGACTATTTTTTGAGTGGCTTTTTCTAACTCGATGGATAGGAGCTCATCCCAGGTTTGTACTTCAGCATATTGTGGAGCCCGTGTTAACTGCATCAGCTCCTCCCTTTGTGTGACCACTTCATTGCGGAGCTAGAAGAATTGCAGTGTTTGAAGCCAGGAGCTCATGGGGCAATGAAGGTGTACGTTGTTCAACCTTTGAGTGAAGGTATCATAGAAGTGTTGGTACAAACAAAACCCCTTTAGCACAATCATGAGAGTCATGAGTGCGTCTGTGTCTGAAGTGTGCCCATCTCTAGCATCAATCATTGTATCAGGATAAAAGTGTATGAAAACTTCTCATAAGGAAACCATTCATGTGGCGTAGTCAATGAACAGGGATCAGAACTCCTGAACCTACAGGAGGGTCATCTTCTCTGGGTCGAACATGTCAGCAGCTTCAACATGGTAATGATTTCAATGCACTTGGTCACATTGTAGTACCAAATTATCGTTTCTATGTTATTTATCCACATAAGGTCGCCCAATGCATGAAAAAGTACCAAAACCCGGGGATTTAACTGTGCAATCTTTTTGTGAATCTTTCTAAGTTGCTCATGGACCAGTAGTCCTCTGGTAAAAATATCGCGAATTGTTAACTTGCCATCTATAAAAACACACTCTTGATTATCATCATCTATGAGCTGGTTGCAGACTACTTTATGCATGTCCATTTGACTCAACCACTTGGTATCTTTGCTGTTACTAACGTAGTTCAGTTTATCAGGGAGGTGGGCAGTGATCTTTTTTTCCCTTTCTTTACTCTCCACTTTGGCAGTATAAGCGTTGTCTCAATGCATGGCAGTGGGATGCATAAAAGATTGTTCTTGTCCACTCTTTTCTCCAGTTTTGTAAAATTAAGTTCCTCTCATAGGCTAGCAGTTCTGATAGTAACAGGGTAGTTGATACAAGCTTCCATGATGGTATCCCAGAATCTTCCTCACAGACCATGGGGATGTAGCTGGTCAACTTGAGAATTGTTAATTTTGACGTGAGCTGTGGTGCACTCTACGTCCAGGGCCATGCATCACCCTGGCAATAGTAGGAGCATGAGCTCTTCCTTTGTGAACATTTCCATAAGGCACCATTTCATCATGCCCAAGATGTCTTTATCCTTTGATTCTCCAAGCAGATGTTCTTGTATAGCAACATCTTTGGCTAACTTCTCCAGGTGTTGCTTGATGGTAAGTATTCTTTCCTCCTCCATTATCAACCACTGCGGGGTCAGCCTTGGCAGTGATAGCAGGCCTCCAAACTTCTCTATGTTAATACATTCAATGAGGTCTCTGGTTGTCTGGGGTCTTCATAACCTGTTCAAATATTGTGATGGGGATGACTTTATCATCCTTCTTTATCTTTCTAGTGATCTCAATAAATCTGTTATAGCCACACTCAGGATAACTGAGTCTTTCCAAGTTGAAAAAGATCCCCGATTTTTCTTCCACACTGTTCACTCTCAGCAACTCTCTAAATTGGGTAGTGGATGCTGGTAGGCACTTGATCATATGTTGTGTGCACAGTGGACCATCTTGTAGACTGAAAATTGCGAATTTTGTATTGGCTGTTGCACCCCACATGAACTTTTTAAGAGTGTTGGAGAAAATATTGATGTCTGATGGACAGATTCCAAGGCGCTGACTTATTGTCATAATCAACATCTCACCAGTTACACTGCATGCCCCCCCAGTCAGGCATAATACTTTTCAAATCTCTCCATGGGTGCACAGCAGTGAAGTAGCCATTTCTTAGCTCTCCACAAAAGTGGGCAGACCATGATCTCATGCAGTGATTTCTTTGCTAATGCGAATCTGGTGTTCACATCCATGTGCAGAGTGAGGGTGGTTGTCTTTGTTAAAAATATAGTGAGAACCCATATAGCTCTACTTGAAAAATGTGGGGCATGTTACATTCTGAGAATAGTCCTTCCTTGTAGTTCTTACAATCCTGGGTTTCATATGACCAGCACACTTTGCTTAAGACTTGTTTGACCAAACAGTGGTACTTTGATGATGGGCTCCTTATCTCCAAGACAGGCCATTCTGTTTCAGGATTTTGATCTGCCTCTAAGTTCTTCCAAACCTCATCAATTTCTCTGAAGGTAGCTGTGCTCTGTGTGAACATGAAGCTGGTATGTAAATCTGTGGCTCTTGTGAGCACATGAGGTCTCTATCAATGAGCTCTAGTGTTTGAGTTTGGATGGCAGTGTCTATGATGAGCTTCTGATCCATCCCATGCATATGGAGATATGCATCTCCCCACATAGTAGAGAGATGGAGTTGTGGGTATGCTCTCTGATCTCCTCATTGTTGGAGCCACACATTGCCCTGACAAAGTCGGAATCTGCTCAGCGCCTTTGTGACATCCTCTTTTCTGGTCACTTGCCCCTTCAGGCAGAGATACGCTTCTCCCACGCCTAGTTGGAGCATCTGAACCCTCTGTAATGTCTAGTTTCCTGCGCACTTGGCGGTGTTGTGGTGGAGACAGTGGATCTCACTGCTTGCTGTGAGGAATCATCCCTAAACAAAGTATTAAGGTTAAGGTCCCAAGTACTGTGATCAGTAATAGAAATCTCTCTAGCCCAATGTCAAGGCAATACTCATTTATTGTATAAATCAACATCAGTAATATTAGTATCATAATACTCAGATTCAGTAAAATCCTCTTCAGGATATTCAGTTAAATTATCATATTTTTCATACGCATCAATGCCATTATCAACTAGTGTAATTTCAGTGTTATCATCTAAAATCACTTGTTCAATATCTTTAATGGCTTTTTTGAGCCTCTGAAAGTGAACTACTATTCCATTGATAAGGGTATATTTACTATGATCCAGAACCTTTTTGGATAATGGCATTGATGTGTATGAAAAATATGATAATTTAACTGAATATCCTGAAGAGGATTTTACTACATCTGAGTATTATGATACTAATATTCAGTTAAATTATCATATTTTTCATACACATCAATGCCATTATCAACTAGTGTAATTTCAGTGTTATCATCTAAAATCACATGTTCAATATCTTTAATGGCTCTTTTGAGCCCCTGAAAGTGAACTACTTTTCCATTGTTAAGGGTATATTTACTATGATCCAGAACCTTTTTGATAGTGAAGGGTCCCTGCCAGTTGGTGACTAGCTTTCACACTTGGTTCTGGTCAGTGACAGGATGTGGAAAGTATGCAAAAACTTTGTCACTGCACTTATGCGGCTCTCCATAAAGTTTTTGATTGAAGTTTCTTTTTTGTCAGATGATGGCCTGACTCATATTGTGGCATACATTCAGGTGGATCTGATGCAGCTCATGCACTAGTCGTGCTACATACTTGTCTACATTGACATCATGATACTTAGGAAACATCATTAATAATGGTGTTAATGATTCTCTTCTGAACATGGCATGGAAGGGGCTTACTGTGGTGGTCATATGCACAGAGGTATTATAAGACTATTCCACAGCCTTGACAACACATCGCCATGATTTCAGGCTGTTTATGCCAGAGCTACTCATAGTAATTTAATTAGTGTCTGATTAAGACGTTCCACCAGACCATTCAACTGAGGGTGGTAGGCATTGGTGAATTTTTGGATTATTTCCATCTCTCAGCTGAGTGTCATCATTAGATTATTTTCAAATTGTGGACCTTTGTCAGATACTAGCTTCTCCATAGGCCTGAATTTGAGGATCCAATCCTTCATGACTTTCTCTGCTATTTGTTCTGTGGTAGTGCTATTGAGCAGGATGGTGTGCATGTACCTTGTGAAATGGTCAATCATGACCAGTACCTATTGGTAGCCTTCATTGCCACATGACAAATTCTCAAGGTCTATATGGACAATCTCATTCAGCCTTTCAGCAGGTCAGCTCTCAAGGGCTGATCATTGCTCTGGAAAGTGGCTGGCTTTCTGCAAGAACTTATTGATTACATCAATTACCACACCTCTGATACCAACCATTATATATCTCATATTAAATGTCTTTTTGTCTAGATAATACCCAGGTGACCTTGCTCATAGACTCACCTAACTAGATTGTGTCAGTAGTATTCCAGGACAGCCAGCCAATTGTTCCTACTCTTAGCATAGAGGAGGCCTTGTTTGCTGATCTCCCAGTTTTACTTCTGGAAATACCTATTGGTTAGTGGATCCATTGAAACAAAGAGGATCTGTGAGTCTGTGCAAAATCTCAGACAATACCTTGTCACATTTCTGGTGATATTTTATCTCTTCAGTGGTTATTTCTTCTTACACAAGAATGGGCAATATTGCTCTGCCCTGACAGTCTGTGTTGATCTCAGGTAATGCTTCATATTCTGTTAGCTGGATGAATCCAAACTGGATTTGTTCCCTTACCAGCTTCTTTAGATCATGCACATAACTGGGAAGGGCCATCCAGTAGTCAGCATTGAAGTGGAGCTGGATGGTGAACAAAAAATCATTGAGGAACTCAATCCACCTGGCTACTATATTTGACTTGCTGCCAGAAAACTTTTTGAGCCAGGTGAGAGTGCTATTGTTGGTGTGTATCACAAAAGGGTGGCCTAAAATAAAGTATCAAAATTTCTTTAACTACTCTACTATGGTGAGCATCTTGCTCTTTGTAGCTCTGTAATTTCTCTCTGCAGCTCATAGTTTGTGGCTAAAATACTGGATGGGACTTTCTACCCCATTGACCATTTGACTAAGCATGCCACTTATGGCTACAGTGCTGGTGTCACAATCAACAATAAAACTTTTCAAGTAGTCAGGAGTATTGAGGGTTGGAATTTTCTTGAGCTCCTTCTGGATTTGGTTGAGACTCTCTTGTTCTTGCCATGTCAAGTTGAATTTGACTGATTTTTTCAATAAATGGGAAATGTTCTTAGTTTTTTCCACCAAATCAGGAATAAACATTCCATAATAATTTAGAAAACCCATAAAGCCTCTGAATATCTTTTTGGCTTTTGGCATCTTTATTAAATCTAGAAAATCTTTTGCATTGGTCTTAATTGAAATCTTGCCATTACACACCCCAGAAAGGTAACTTTGCTATGGGCCAGAGCACATTTGTGGCCCTTAACTCACAGTCCAGCATTCTGGAGCAGTTCAAGGGTGTGTCTCAATTTATCTAGATGTTCAGAGAAGGTGTTGCTAGCAACTAAGATTTCATCAAATATGCCTGGCTCTAAAATGTTAGCATCATTCTTAAGCACCTTTGTTACATACCTCTGGAAGGTTGCCAGGGCATTGCATAAACCAAAGGCCATGTATCAACACTTGTAAAAACCATATGGAGTGATAAAGGCAATCTTCGGGATGTCAGATTTCTTCATAGGGACCTGCCAGTAAGCCTTGCAAAGGTTGAGGCACTAGTACTTAATGGCGTCATAAGTAGTATGAATTGGGCAAGATTTTGTGGTACACTTGACCTTTGATATATTATATATATATATATATCTTACTATTGAATTTGTCTATTGTGTTAGTTTATCATCATTGTTGTTGAGGGAATTCTGTAGGAAACAAACACAATGTGTATTTGCACATTATGAATTTCACATGATCATATCTAAATTAATGATTAATAAATTAAGTGATAGATCACAGTATAAAACACATGATAAATAAAAGTTTAAACAAATTCAATTAAAAATGTGTATTAACAAACAAACAATGTTTCTATTTATGATAAAGCATATAATTAATCTAACATCAGACAGTAAATTCACAGCAATTCATTAAAATAATATTGATTACATTTTTAAAAGAAATATCTGTAAAACTAACTAGAGTTAATATTGTAAAAAAGCATTAAGAATTAAAACAATATCTGAGATTTAATTATAAAAATAGCTTACCAAAATGTTTGAAATCTTTCAAGATAGTTCTTTCATCAATGTGAAATCCTGTTATGCTGGATGTGTATATTCATATGTAGTGAAAGTTGCATGCTTTAGTAATGTCAACATAAATTTTATCTATATGCATTGTTTGACTGCCAGAATGTAACAAACTATAAACACAGTACAGCCATGTAAAATTCCATTATATCACTGTGTGTACAAAGTTGCATCTTTCTACAGACAATTGCTTACATTACATAATTTGTTATCTATTGTTCAAATGTCAAAAATGTATCCAATCATAAAGATTGTTATCATCTTAACATGAAATCCAAATCACTTTAACAACTAAATAAAACACTTTCAAATCATATAAAACTAGAATTTTTTTACAATCTCAATTATTACATGTTTTTCCCAATTTATACAATTATGTAAATGAAAGATGCTACAAAACTAAAAATGAAATAAATATTTTTCAATACATTTTTCTCATTGAATTCAAGAATAAAATATTTGCAANAGAAATTGCTTACATTTTAAAATTTTATTGGTGTCTTTTATATTAAGAATTAAATAAATAACTGGTATATGAGTTTTCCACATTTGTAGACTTACATTCTTTCTGACATTTTTCCATGTTTGTGACTTAAATTCCTTTTCTGACGTTTTTTCACATTTATGATATACATTCCTTTTCTGATGATTTCACATTTGTAGTCACTTTTTACACATTTATAGACTTTTACATGGGTTTTCCACTTTATACATTTTTTTTCACTTAATATGGTTTGCCACTTTTTACACATTTATAGACTTTTACATGGGTTTTCCAATTTATACATTTTTTTCACTTTATATGGTTTGTCACTTTTTTACACTTTCATAGACTTNGTTCTTTCATCAATGTGAAATCCTGTTATGCCAGATGTGTATATTCATATGTGGTGAAAGTTGCATGCATTAGTAATGTCAACATAAATTTTATCTATATGCATTGTTCAACTGCCAGAATGTAACAAACTATAAACACAGTACAGCCATGTAAAATTCCATTATACCACTGTGTGTACAAAGTTGCATCTCTCTACAGACAATTGTTAACATTGCATAATTTGTTATCTATTGTTCAACTGTCAAAAATGTATCCAATCATAAAGATTGTTATAGTCTTAACATGAAATCCAAATCATTTTAACAATTAGATAAAACACTTTCAAATCATATACAACTAGAATTTTTTTACAAGTTAGAAAATAATCTCAATTATTACATGTTTTTCCCAATTTATACAATTAAGTAAATGAAAGATGCTACAAAACTAAAATGTTAATAAAGTAAAATGATTTATCAATCACTGTCTCTTGTAAAAATGAAATAAATATTTTTCAATACATTTTTCTCATTGAATTCAAGAATAAAATATTTGCAAATTGGAATTTTTATATGAAACATTTCAAGATTGTTAATAACATGCTTTGTTATTAGTGTTGTAAATTGGTTGTTAGTGTTTATTGATACACATATATACAAAACATTTAAAAATATAAATTTTATATTATAAGAAATTGCTTACATTTTAAAATTTTATTGGTGTCTTTTATATTAAGAATTAAATAAATAACTGGTATATGAGTTTTCCACATTTGTAGACTTACATTCTTTCTGACATTTTTCCATGTTTGTGACTTAAATTCCTTTTCTGACGTTTTTTCACATTTATGATATACATTCCTTTTCTGATGATTTCACATTTGTAGTCACTTTTTACACATTTATAGACTTTTACATGGGTTTTCCACTTTATACATTTTTTTTCACTTAATATGGTTTGCCACTTTTTACACATTTATAGACTTTTACATGGGTTTTCCAATTTATACATTTTTTTCACTTTATATGGTTTGTCACTTTTTTACACTTTCATAGACTTTTACATGGGTTTTCCACTTTATACATTTTTACACTTTATATGGTTTGTCACTTTGAACAAAATGAAAATGTTATAACAGTATTAGTATAAACTTTCAAGAATGAGTAAGAAAAATGTATATACATATAAATACGACTAATCTTTGTTGTAAATTCAGATTTTATTTTCGTATTTTAAAGGATGAATGGTTTTGTTATTTAATATTGCATGTAAATATAAATTTTAATACATTCTACAAATCAATTTATTGTTAAAGTACTTGCAGTTGTATAATAGTTTATGAATTTAAAATAAAAATTTTATAATTATTGAGAAAGCATTAACATTCACATTTTTCTTCATTCAATGAGTAAATTTTGATAATCACAAATGAATACATAACACCATTTCAAAAACGAATCAATTAGATGTCATGAAACTTGCAAAATATTTTTACTTACAAAAGGACTCACACATTTTCATAAAAAAATACATTGACGCAAAAATGATGAAATTGATTGATTTTACAAAACATAGTCATACACAGTTTCCATGAAAAGAAGTAAATTTTTAAATTGAAAATGAATATCAAAGCTATATAAAATAAATTTAAGTATATGTATAGTACTTAAAACTTAATTTAATTAAAATATACTTGTAATTGCTTATGAGATTATAAAAACACAACAGCAATCATTAAATGATTTAAACTACATTTTGTACAGTAGGTATTGAAACAACTTAGGAACATTTTCTAAATATAGAAATAAATAGCGTAAATTACAATTATCAGAAACTAATAAAATGAAATAAATACTCAAAAGATCTCAAAATTATATTACAAAAAAACATTAATAATCAAAATATTTGAAGGAAAATTTGTAATGCTTTAAGTTTTATTTTTGGATTTATTTTTTCTACAATGCTTTCAAAATTACAAGTGATTAGAAAAAATTTCCTTTAAAAATTGATTTTCAACAAGTCTAATACAAATTTTGTTAGCAAGGATATTAAATATGTACAATCACATGAAACAAAATTTGTAATATTAACTTTTTAAAATATGAAAACTTACATTGTTGAATAAATTCAACTGTCACCACTTGAATCATTGTAAAAACTGAATAATCTGTCAAAATGAAGATATCTTTACGTCATAAGCATTGAACAAAATGCTAATTTTATAACAATATTAGTATAAACATTCAAAACTGAGAAAGAAATACATACATACACTTAAATTTGACAATTCTTTGTTGTATATTCGGACTTTTATGTATTTTGAAGCATTAATGGTTTTGTTTTTATGTCTTATTTAATATTGCATATCAATACCCATCTTAAGGCATTCTACAAATTACATTATGTAGTTGAAAGATAAATTTTACTATTTGCTGAAAAGATTACACAATATATAGAATACACATTAATAAACATCATTTGACAATATTATTTCTGCTGTTAATTTATATCCTCCTGTATGTAAAGATAATTCTTCCAACATTTAAGTTTGTAATAATGGAAAGTTATGTATGAATGTACTGAAAAACTCTGTAGAGAAACATTTTTATGTTAATGAAAATGAATTAACATGCTAAATAATTTAATACAGCTTTTTGAGGTGTTCTTCTATGGTGTTAATCATTATGATGATATCATCTAAGTATGCATTTACACCTTCTTCCATTTTATGTTTCTTGTTCTTTAGTACCTTTGTTCTATATCTCTGGAAAGTCATTAGTGCATTACACAACCCGAATGCCATATAAATCCACTTGTACAGCCCATACTGTGTGATGAATGATGTTTTCTTGATATCCTCCTTTTCCATCTGCACCTGACAGTATGCCTTGTATAGATCTATCAATGTAAAGTATTTGTGCTTGGTTGCTGGCTTTGTGCAGCATGTCTTCTATTCTTGGAAGTGGATAAGAGTCTTTTTTCATCACTTCATTTAGTTTCTGAAAATCTGTACTTCTCTCTCTGCTTTACAAACACTGTTGGTGCTGCATATAGGCTCTTGCTAGGTTGAATTATTTTATTGTTGATTAGCTCATTTAGTATTCTATTGTATTCATCTTTCATCTGCTCTGTTACTTGTCTCACCAGCAGTTTTATTGGTTTGTTTGTCATCTTACCTATCTTGTGCATCTTGCCTATCACTTGTCCCATGATTATCTCTCCATAGTTGAATATCTGTTTATGTCTCTCTAGCACTTCTCTGAGTTGTTGCAATTGCTTCCCATTCAGATGTTGATAGTCCTCTTCTAGTAACTGTGGTGTCTTGTATTTGTCTTCTCCATTTACTTTCGTCCCTATGCCCTCAAATTGGCTGTTGGGAGTACTTGCTACATTGATGGTTTTCATCCACTTGCCCTTGAATTGGCTGTGTGGAGTACCTACTGTTTTTGTTTGTAAGTCCTTGAATTGACTGTACAAACTACTCTGCCCATTGATGTCATCAGTTGCTCTCCAAATTGCTTTGATGCTAGACTTGACATATTTTCCAAATATCCTCATGTTGGTTTTCTTCACATTAATGTTGTGATTTGTGGCATTCAGTATCAGTATCCTTCCATTTCTGTTTTTTATGGTGCACACACTTGATGGCATTGATACTCTCTTCAAGTTAATTCCTTTGTTGTCATAGATCATTATGTCCACAGTAATCTTCTCTCCTGTTTCGATTGTATGCATCCTCCATTGATATGGTTGCAGCTTTATGTCTTCTTCTATTTTGAATGTTATTGTTGACAGCTTGCCTTCTTGTTCTTCAATTTTGATTTCCTCTTCCTTTACCTTGATTGTTCTATTTGAGTAATTTATTAAGCATCCATTCTTCATTAAAAAATCATTGCCCAATATCACTTTGTATGGTAACAAATTGTTGTGAGTGTCTATTACTACTAGCAATTGTTTAAAGGTGGTGTTCTCAATTCTAATTTGTACTGTGTTTAACTTTCCTTTTGTGTCTATGTATTCTCCAGATGTGTTAATTAGTCTTTTGTTTGAATATTCAAGGTCCTGTTGTTTAAACCCCAGTTTCATCACACATTCATCAGTTATAATAGATGTCACAGCCCCATATTGATTGTTGCCTTTGTCATCACTCCATTTATCATTATTGTTATTGTGTTAATGTTGTCCAAATTTGTTGTAATCATTATTGGTGCTTGGTTTTTTGGAGTCTGCACTTGAGCTAGTTTCCTGATTCATCTTCAGTTTGTGTGTTCTTGACCAATTCTGATTCAGATTCAACCACATCTTCGTCTTTGTAGTACACCTCCTCTTTTCTTATCATATTGATCTGCTTTTTGCACTCATCTTTTCTGTGCCCCTTCTTTCCACAACTATAGCACTTTATGTCCCTCTCTTTTACTTTCTCCGCCATTCCCTTTTTTTACCTTTTATTCTAATAAATGTTTCCATTTTATTTTCATTGTAGGGTTTGGTATTCACTGTTTGTGACTTGTAATTATTTTGCCATTATGTTGGTTTTTCTTTGTGTCATACGTCTTTTTTGTAGATGTGGGCATTGTTTTCAATTGTCGCTTGGATTTCCACCACCTTTCTTATCATCTTCTCTAGTTTGTTGTCCACATCATATTTGATTTCAAATTGGGTTCTAATGTTCTCAGGCATTCCCTTGCAAATATGTGAGAAGAGGTCATACTTCAAATATTTGTTTCCTCTGGAGCTAAGTGTTACTATTTGTTCCACTTGTTGAATGTAGTTTCATATATTGTCCATTTTCCTCATTTTTGTTGAGTTCAATATGATTCAGTACTGGTTTTTGAAGCTTTTGTTTTAGTAGTACTCTACAAAGTCTCCAATTAATAGTTTGTAATTTCGTTTTGTATTGGTGTCCAGCAGCAAATAATGTTGGGATGCTGCTCCTGTAAGGTATAGTGGGAATCTTGCAACTGCTGCTTGCTGACTTACCTTTCTCTCAGCCATTGTAATTTTGAACATTTGAAGCCATTCAATGAACATTGGGCTATAACTGTTGACCTTTCCATTAAATTTTGGTAATGTTGCATTTCATGGAATAATGTCATTGTTAATATTCTTGGGTAAGATAGAACTCTCAAATGTTGGTTTCTTCTGTGCATTCATATTTTCATTGTTGTTCTAGTTCTGCAACTTTTTCCATTAGCAGTTGTATCTCACTTCTTAATATTGATTCTGTTTTGTTATTCTGTCTGAGAATATTTAAGATTTCTGTTGAACTTGCCTCTGGGGACATGTGTAGGGTCTTTAATTCTGTGGGGGATGTGTCTGTTTCTGAACATGATCTTCTTGGGGTAGTGGTTGTTCTGCTTGTGCCTTTCTTGGCACTTCCTTTCTTTCCTCTTGTATTTGTCATTTTTAATTATGATTAGTAGTGGCTTGCATCTTGGTATGATTCTTTGTTTTGGAATCTGCATGCTTTGCTGGTAGTTGGTGCTTCCATTGCATGTCTTACCTTGTCCATTTCTTTGGTGATGTCATACTTGCATTTCTTACTTCTTCAAATGTAAGTAGTGAGTCAGGATATCAACTTGTTGATTTTTCTTTGTTCTTTAACCTGTTATGGTAGCCATGTAGCATCTGCTACCAAGCTCTAACTCACATTGACTAATTCCTTTTGAATGTAATTCTGTGTTTAGTGTGGGTAGAGATGTACTTTTACTAACTTCTTTACTCCATTAATACTTGTAGTTAACTTTGATTAACTATGTAGTAATCAAACACTATTTAGATGTGGACTGAATGTTGCAGTTCTGTTGACTGATCTTTCATGAGGCCTCTGGCAGACTCTGATCTCCAAACCTTTCAACATGTAGTTGTCTTCATTATCAATGGATTGTTTCCAGATCTCAGCTCAATGAAGTAGCTTATGTGTTCCCTATCCTAACTCAGTGCAACCCTCAAGGCTGGATGTAACTGACTTAAACTCAATTTGTAATGTGTAATTTATACTTGCAATCTGGAAATGTCACTAGCTGCTTAATTAATATTTATATAGCCATTACTGAAAAATACTGGCTTTATTTAATTTAAATAATTAAATAGATAATTACTTGCAGCTTCCTAACTTACATCTAATTATTAATACATGCTCAGGCTCCTTATCAGTCTATTTATGGGTCACCTACATAGTCTAATTAATATAAAGATGTAATAACCTACAATTGGTTATCCAACCATTTTCTCTGAGGTTTTATTATTACATACATGTTGATGAAAGAATTGATAGTCAGCTAAATTGAGAAAAACTCCTAATCATATCCCTAAGATAAATGCAGTTTCATGGCTTGGATCAAGGACCCTCAAATCACTCCAGATGTGTGCCCTTGCTACTACTAATGCATTTACCATTTAGCTTGACATGATTTAATAATAAGCAAACCAGATTAAATCTAAAGATAAGATTTTCAAAGAATTTACTTCAACAGTTCTCCATATGATTTCACTCTATTTATAGTTTCAGATCCAAAAGTACCTGCTGAATTTGAATTTTGAATCATCTGCTAAAATGGCTGAAAAATAATGGAAGCAATATTGCCCCCTTCATTTTTGCCAAATTGTTTCAACAAATACTATTTGGTAAATGTTGTTTCTTAGTTGCATTTTACAAAATTAATGATGATAAATCTAAACTGAATTTGCTTTACAATTAATACTAATTTAATCATAATTCAATGATAATCTTCCTTGCCTGATTAATTTCTTCTTTGTTTATTTTTAGCAGCATTAATTCTTGGATTATGCTACAATTCCTTATTGTGGTTTGATTGCTTAATACAATGTCAAGCTAAATGAGTTGTGTTTAGAAGTGGCTTGGATCCATCATGGGAATGATTCTAGGGTCTTTGTGCCAAGCCATGAAAGTGCACTTAGGTTATGAATAGAGTTTTTATTCTCATTTAGCTGGCTACCAATCATTATCTTACATGTATTAGAAATAACAAACTTGAAATAAGGCTGGTAAGCCAAAGCCTAGGGATTTGTATTTATATTACTCTAGATCCAAATTGATGACAAGAAAATAACCAATAATGTTACTGAGCATTTATCAGTTATTAGATGTAGGATAGGAGGCTGCTACATATTAGATTAGTTTGTTAAAGCCAATATATTTTGGTAATGGTTGTAAATAATATTAACTATGCAGCTAGTAATAAGTCAGGTTGCAAGTACATGAAACACTTTTACTAATAGAGATTAAGTCAAGTTGTGTCTTGTCTTGAGTATACACTTAGCTAGGATAGGGTACATGTAAGTTATATCAATGAGCTGAGAAGTGGAACTCAACCAACTGGATCATATGTAAGCATGTGATACTGAATGTGGAGATTGGCCTCATTGAGACACCCATTACCAATGATTAGAAGAGATGCTGTGAGGCTTTGTCACCTAAATAGTGGTTATGATAATGTCTATTAATTAAAGTTAATGGAACTAAAGACATGGAAGTGGAACAGTATGAAATTAGTACATCCCTACCTGCAAGTACATCACTACAGTTATAATGAAATAGCAAGGAGAAATGGATGACAATGCCTGGTAGAGGATGTTACATTATGACTCTTGTGTGGTTGTATACATTATATGAGTGTTTAGCTTTTCACTGCTTTTGTAATTTTTATGCATGAATTCTTTATACACTCATATTGTAGTTGGTATAGAAACATTGACAAATTTGTTATTCCCTGTCTTGTTGATGTCTTTTCCATTGTATTGTGTAGTTGCCATAGAAATGAGAATATGCTTTTCCAGGCAATTCACTTTCCTTGTAGTTGATGTACTAATTCACACTCAATTCTCCATCACTGGATATGAATTCTGCTCATCAAATTAGTCAACTTCATGCTGAGATTTACTTCTAAACATAAAAATGCTTATAAATAGTATATTATTTACATGTAAAAAATATACACACATTGATATTTTAAAAATTGATTGCTAAAAATTTTGAGAAAATTGCAAACTAATATTTTGCTGAATGTGCATTTAAATT
The DNA here is from genome assembly GCA_900660155.1 of Hofstenia miamia. Classification (NCBI taxonomy): domain Eukaryota; kingdom Metazoa; phylum Xenacoelomorpha; order Acoela; family Hofsteniidae; genus Hofstenia; species Hofstenia miamia. The sequence continues at coordinate 741,165 of CABFPE010000040.1, read as the reverse complement.
TGGGTTTTTATTTAACACTCAGGATTTACATAGCAGTCCTGGGGTGAATTTATTCCTTGAAGACTTATTGTAACATCCTCTACCAGGCATTGTCACTGTTTCTCTTTGCTACTTTATAGCTTTAGTGGTGTACTTGTGGGTAGGGATGTAATAATTTGCTACTGCTTAACTTCCAGTTAGTTCCATTAACTTTCATTAACAAACATAACTAATAAATATTTAGGTGACAAAGCCATGCAGTATCTCTTCTAATTGTTGATAGTGGGCATCTGCCTGAGGCTAATCTCCACATCCAGTATCACTTGCTCACCAATGATCCCTTTGGTTGAGTTCCCCTTCTCAGCTCATTGAGGTAACTTACATGTACCTTATCCTAGCTTGGTGCGTACTCAAGACAAGACACAACTCAAATTAATCTCTATTTGTAAAAGTGTTTCATGTACTTGCAACCTGACTTGTCACTAGCTGTGTAATTAATATTACATATAGCCATTACTGCAATATATTGGCTTTAATAGATTAGTTTAATATACAGCAGCTTTCTAACCTACATTTAATATTCATTACATGCACAGTCACCTTATTGTCATTAATTTGTATCTAAAATAATATAAATATAAATTCCTAGGTTTTGCCTTACCAGCCATATTTCAAGTTTGTTAAGTTTAATACATGTAAGATAATGATTGGTAGCCAGCTAAATGAGAATAAAAACTCTATTCATAACCTAAGTGCACTTTCATGGCATGGCACAAAGTCCCTAAATTGTTGCCATGATGGATCCAGGCCACTACTAAACACAACTTGTTAACATGAATTTGAATCTATTTATAGTAGCTTGAAAAAGTACCTGTTGATTTCAAATTTTGAATCTTTGTCTGTGAAGATGGTGGCTAAAAATAATGGAAGTGATTTCACCCCTTTTGTTTGGTCAAAATTAATAGTATCAACAAATACTAATTCATAATCAATTACACTGAGATTACTTGGTTGCAACATACAAATTTATCTAAGCTGCATTTGTAACTAATCAACTCACTGGGTCAAAGAATATAATTCGCATTTCTTCATTTATTTTTAGTATGTACTCTACTATCACATGTTTTTTAAAATTGCTTTCTTGAGTGTTTTATTACCTGCATTAGTAAAAAGGAATTACTCTAACTATGTATTTGATTATTTTGTGACAGTGTGTGTGACCCTCTCTGTTTTTACAATTATTGTAAAACTGCAATAAGTTAATTTTAGCAGATGGAAATCTAAAGAGATGCATTTTCATAGAGAATTGTTGATCGAGCCCACCACACAGTGTAAAGAGGAATGTCTTTGACATGTGGAATTACAATTTCCAAAGCATAAAAGACTGGAGCAAATTGTTGACTAATCATTATGACACATCAGAGATTGGAAGTGGTGGTTTTCTTGGAGTAGGGAATTCAAGTGCATTTTCATTTAAATGTTAAAATATCAAATTTGTGACTAATCAACTCTCTGGCTCAAAGCTACTTAAACAGTAAAGTGAACTTTGCTAATTGTTTCAAATGTATCTCCACAAAGAATAATGGGCTACATCATATGCTTTTTCCATATTTTATTTTATATATACATTTTTGTATTATTTATCTTTCCATCTTGCACATTTTTGCTTTAAAACAAATTTAATAGGGGTATTGTTTATGTATCTATATACATTTTTGTATTAACACTCTTTCCATCATACATGTTTTTGCTTTAAATGAATTTATGTGTGGTATTGCTTTATGCATCTATTTACATTTTTGTATTCTATCTTTCCATCATACATGTTTTTGCTTTAAACAGGTTTATGCATTATTGGTTTATTCACCTATATTTATTAATTTATTATCTCTTTCCATTGTACAACTTTTTGGCTTTAAAGTGAATTTATACACTTTTTGTTTTATTGAGTATTTTGTTTTAATTGCATTTGTTTAATTTATTTAACTTGCAATTGACTGAAGGCAATTATTTATATGTAATCATTTTTAACTGTCTACTAAATTAGTGGTATTGAACTTATTAGCTGTTTCTAGAAATCAAATTCTTTGTAAGCATTTTGCTTTTGATTAATACTTATCATATAGCTTGTGGCTTAAATTCATAAGTGTATACATTTAGAAAAGAAGGCAGAGCAGAGCATGGAATTGTGACTATTTTTGTGATGCAAAACTATGGAATAGTGGAAAGCCTTGTAATGCACACAGCCACATAAAACCCCATAAATAAAGCTGAAAAAGGTGTGTAAGTCAACAAAAGATGTAATAATCTATTAAAATGTAAATAAACCACAAAGAAATGTTGAAAAGAAGATCTTCATGTAAAAATCAACAAAAGATATAATAGTCTACAACATGTACATTCATGAAAAAACCATAAACACTAAAAATAAATACAGAGAGAAGATCATCATGTAAAACTAATAGAATAATTTTGTACATTGAAAACCATGTGTCTGTATAAATCATATTAATAACATTGCATGCATAATTGTTAGAAATTGAAATTGTGTCTTTATACATAAAACCATGTAACTTTTTTCCAGAAACTACTTTGATTTTAATGTGTAAGTCTATATTTCATACATTTATAATACTAAGTCATTTTATGCATAACCCATGTTTAATTTTTCTAATTACTAGTTTGCCTTTCTAGTGCATTATGCTAGTAATGTCAAGTTTAACAAAAAAATTTCTCATTTATGTATTTGGATATTAGCAAAACAAATTAAACACATGGAATTTTTATAATGGAAAAATAGCAATGTATTTGAAAAATGAAAATGTAACTGTTTGCATGTAATGAATTGATTGTGAAAAGCAAAATAAATTTTGTACATAGAACTGTCTAAACAATTGAAATGCATGGAAAATTTTTTATGGGTAAATGAGTCAGTAATAATAACAGGCATGTATGGGGCCTGCAAAAAGAAATTATGTAATGTGCACTTTTACAATTAGTGCAATTTATGCATAAAAACTAGAGAAATTGTGGTTTTTTTACCTCTTGCATATTTGCTTTGATCAATATTAATGCACTTACAAACATACTCTAATGCAAATAACACATGATTTTTCCAATTTTTTTCATTTTGAAATATTTGGGTTTTGGATCTATGAATTATTTTCTTGAAGCAACAAACATGCCTTAAGTGAAACCTGGCATCAAAAATATTAGTTTGCCTAAATGCTAAAAATCAAAAATAGAAATTTTGTCAAAAAATTAATTTGTTCAATAAATTCATTAAATTAGCTGAACTCTAATCTGCAAAGTTATTTATGTCTATTTGAATTTCTGAGATACAGTTTGGACCTGCTCTTAACAATTTAGAATCTCTGTCAAACAGAAAAACTGTTCTAAATTGTGCACATTCAGCTAAATCATTTATGCACAATAAGAAAAAATGAATAGCAAAGTCTGAACCTTGTGGAGCACCACTAGAGATTGGGAGATTGGAGTAAATAGTGTTTTCTAAAGAAACACAATGCCTTTGATTTATTTAAATATGAAGCAAATATAGGCTTGTATCATAAGTAATTGCACAGCACATGATTTGTAATTATAACAAAAAAACAATATAACATTTGCTACATATATATATTTAAATTATCAGTTAGATGATCAAAATATCAACCAGGAAGATCTTCAAATGCCTTATTAAAGAAGGCAGTCTGTTTACTTTCAAGCCACACAAGTATTTCTTGGTTCAATGAATCAGAGTTTTCAAAAGTTTTATTCTGTAAATGAATAGATAGATATTCTAAATAGATAGTATTTGCTTGGTGATAGGTCAGGAGAATAGGGATGATGTGGTATAACATTAAATCCCAATTCATGAAGTTTGTTTTGAGTGACACAATGAATATACCTTAGTTTAAAATGTAGTATTAGTACATTTTTATCTATTGCAACAGTTAAATAAATAACATTTTGTTATCTGAATGGTTTGATATAACTATGGCAACAAATGTATGTGCAATTCATGGGTGTAGCATTAGTACATTTATATCTATTGCAACAAATGTATGTGCAATTACTTATGATACAAGCCTATAGTTGAATAAATCCATCATTCATAACAATCCTTTTAGGTTTTTCCAGTAAAATTGAATGAAAATTTTATCAAATGCCTTTCTAGAATCAAAGTATACACAAATACTGGGATAATTGAAATCAAAGGCATTAGTAGTTGTCTTACAGCTGATCTTTGTGTACAAAAACCATGTTGACATGAGGCAAGTTGAGGCTTAATAAGTGGAAAAATACGACCTTTTCAAACACATTAGAGAGCTTAAATAAGTGAGAAATTGGTCTGTATGCACCAATATTTGAATACTCATTGTTCTTGTATGTATTTAGGAAATGCTGTAAATTCAAAATTATTTGCAATTGATGGAATCAATTTTTCTAGATGGGGTTATGCCATTCTTTCTCACTCAATCAAAGATATTTGGCAAATTGCAGCACTGCCACAATCACCCAGGTCTCAATTAGCACACTTAAGCAAGTTGATAATTATTGAGATGGGCCAATATTTCACTGAAAATTTACAATCTCTCATTCTGCCTTAATTAGTCACCCACATCAATCTCCATACCTAGTTATGCAGAAATCACTGCTTCATCATCTGCATCATACCTCACTATGCTGGAAATAGGTCAGCTAAGAAAATTCTTATATAATAATTATGTATATTAAATATCTGAAATACATAAGCATGTGTAAGCCATGGGAAATTCATTGTCTAAAATTCAAAAAATTTTGCCCTCAGTTTTCATTTAAATTTCTCTTGACACACTTCCTTTTCATATATTTAAGACAGGCAGAAGCCCATTACATTAGGACACCCTGAAGTTCTTGTAAGACCCATGACAATTTACCACATAGAAATGAAGTGATTCTATTGGATGCCATCTAGTGACGAAATATTTTTGACAAAACTGAATTGAACAATTTAATTTTTTGACCATGTTTTATTTTTGATTGCTAGGATTTTGGCAAAGTGATATAATTGAAGACAATAAATGTTTTTGACAATATTGAATTGAGCATAATAATTTTTTGACAAAGTTTATATTTTATAGGCAAACTGATGTATTTGCCTCTGTTAATATAGTATGAAATATTCATTGTAACAATGTTTAAAACACACAACACTCTTTATTAAGGAAAATAATTCTTATATGTAAAAGCTAACACTTGTGTATAACATTTGTATAGATGTATATTTCAACATGCATTAATATTAATCAACAATATAGATTATACAAAGTATAATTTGCACTAAATGTAAAAGTGTACATTACACAACAGCTCTGAATGATGAAGTTCAGCATTGTGGGCAGGGGTGTATCTCTGACATCATTGGAATATGTTCTGTTGGCAAACACATTTGTTTGTAATCTATGGTTTAAAATGTAGCCAATTTTTTTATACATATTACATAAATAATTGTCAAAGATCATTGAAATTCTATATGCAAGAAATTCATGTTTTTGGAATTATATTTTATTGCTAAATTTCTTTGGTAAAAGTCATTATTAATAAGTATTTTCAAACAAAAATATTTTGCTTTATTTTACATACATGCTTTTTGTTAATGTATACACAAGTGTTGGCTTTTACATTTAAGAATTATTTTCCTTAATACAGACTGTTGTGTGTTTTAAACATTGTTACAACAAATATTTCATACTATATTAACAGAGGCAAATACATCGGTTTGCCTATAAAATATAAACTTTGTCAAAAAATTATTAGGCTCAATTCAATATTGTCAAAAACATTTATTGTCTTCAATTATATCACTTTGCCAAAATCCTAGCAATCAAAAATAAAACTTCGTCAAAAAATTAATTTGTTCAATTTTGTTTTGTCAAAAATATTTCGTCACTAGGTGGCATCCAATAGAATCACTTCATTTCTATGTGGCAAGTACTCATGGGTGTTACGAGAACTTCAGAATGTCCCAATGTAACGGTCTTCTGCCTGTATTAACTACTGTAAGCCATGGGCAATTCATTGTCTAAAATTCAAAAAATTTTGCCCTCCGTTTTCATTTAAATTTCTCTTGACACATTTATTTAATAAAAACAGATGACGCTGGAAGTATCTGTTTGCTTCCAAATCACTTTTCTAATCACAATTTATAGCCTCATCCTTCAATTGGTTTTAGTTCAAGAAAATTCATGATGTCAAAAATACAATATATCTATTGTATTGTTCTTCATTCTTACTGTTTATGGGATGGAACCAAACCCTGGACATGTGTACAACTATGATTCTTATATCAGAGAGTTAATTAGTACAAAATTCGATTAAAAACGTCCATTTAAATTTTCAAAGCTCACGTAGAAAAAACAAGAAGAAGAAGAAAATTTTTTATTCAGAAATTGTTTTAACAATAAATAGAAATACTGATAACAAATTCTGAACGCATCAAGAAAGTAATACAAAACTAAACAAAAAAAACTACGAATATTTACAAATAAAAAGTGGTTCACTTGGGCTATGACGATTGCTAGTACTTATTAATAGAGTAATCAGGATATAAAATTTATAACCTCACCATTTGAGTTTTTTTATATTATAAGTGCAAGAATATTTTTTAATATCCATTTTAAAGTGTTTTAATCTACTTATTTGTTTAATAAATTTTGGTAATTCATTCCACATATTTATAGTTGTGTTTAGAAATGAATTTTCCATTATTCACTTCTTATACCTAATAGGTTCAATTCTGTGTGTTCTTTTGTTTATTGACTAATTGTGCAGCAAGAAAGTCATTTTTGTAATATGGGAAAGTATTGTTAACTATTTTGAAGAACGCCGTTAAGAAATTTATATGGATTTAACATTCCGGATGTAGAAATAATTTTGAAATTTTTCTATACTCATTATTCTTATTAAAGCTATGATTATTTACTGCTACTTTGTTAGCCCCAATTAGTTGCACTTGGAATTTCCTGAGAAATTTTTGGTTTATATCTGTGTAGAGTACATTGGCATAGTTAAAATGACTTAATATTAGAATATATATTAATTGGATTTTTGCTTTAGTTGGAAGTTTTTGAGAAATTAAGTTAATTGCTTTAATCGATGTAGCCATTTTTCTAATAACATGATTTTGTTGGTCTTAAAAATTTGGATTTATGTCAAAAATTATTCCGAGATACTTATATGACTCAACCTGTTATATTTGAATGCCGTTGAAATTAAGTTTGTATCTTGAAGTATCAGTAGATTTAGTTTTTGATTTAACAATACAGAATTGAGTTTTTAGTGGATTTACTCTTAGTTTTATAGAGGCAAAATATTTAGCAAGAGAAGCACAGTTTGTTTCGAGAGTTTGAACCGCTTTTTCGGGAAATTTATTAGAATGAAATAATATTGTGTCATCTGCATATTGTATAACGTCACATGTTACTTGCTCAGATAAATCATTTATATAAATATTAATTAATAAGGGACCCAAAATTGTACCCTGAGGAACCCCACTTTTAGTGCATACCCAATCTGAAAAAGATTTATTAATTTTAACTCTTTGCATGCGATTGTATAAGTAACTGGAGATAAGACCTATGCTGTCATTAGAAAAACCTAGAATTTTGTCTTTTTGTAGTAGGATACTGCGGTCAGTAGTATTACTTCGAGTGAAGCCCGTTACACTTTATTCTGATTGGTCGAGAAGTCGAGTGACGCCCGTTACACTTTTTTGTGATTGGCCGAGAGGGTTGGCCTTTGACCTGAGATGTCGTGGATATTGGCGGGAGTGTTTTACTGACGTCATGCATGTACTTTTACTAGTTTTTGTGTTATTTATGTGGCCTAATTTAGTTTGCATTTTTTTACTTTTTTAGTTTTTACTTTCCCACATTAACATACATTACATGTATTACTTTCCCACATTAAATTACTTTACATGTATTACGTTCCCACTTTACATACTTGTTTAAAAAGTGGAATCGAAAAATATTTCCAAGTAAAATTAATTTACTTTAC
>CABFPE010000040.1:721822-732146 GCA_900660155.1 Hofstenia miamia | reverse complement strand
AAATATTTTTTAGATATGTTCATAATTGATCAAAGGACCAGGATTTGCTTCAATTCCATGTTTAAGTAATAATAAAAATTTTAAAACCAAAATTGCCAAAAGCTCTTTGAAGGGATTTTTTCTAGGTATATCTCTTTAGCATTACAAAGATAAAAAATCCATACCGTTTAGTAAAAAAAGTTAATAAGCGCCAGAGTTTTAGTACCTCGGAGTGAGAAATGATTAGGCGGTGTAGTTGAAAGGACTTCGGCGTACGTTTGCGGGTGCGGCGCGTAGCATCCTTGATTAATCATTGCTGGTGAGTAAAAGGTACGTGATTGCCTGTGATGTTGCTGTGTCATACGTGTATTAGCTGGTATATATGATTGATAATTATGTGGCTTCGGCGGCTGTAGATGAAAGGATGCTTTGCNTTCACTTTTTTCTGGAGCATTTGTTTCGGAAACATTGTCGCTGTTCATGCATTTAGTGTTTGATGTTTCTAGTGGTGAGCGTGTTTCTTCTGAAGGGGATGGCGATTCTTTAATATTTGAGATTTTCCAAAGTACGTAGTGTAGTTTGAGTAGTTCATCCCTTGATAATGAGGCAAAAGGTGCAGCTAACTTAGCGGCGGTGATCCGTTTTTGTGAATCGAAATCTCCAATAAACTGAGAACTGTTAATTGTATCGAGTAGAGCGCGCTCGCTAGACCCGACGATCTCAGAGAGAAGCATGATTGGTTGTGTCAGAGAGAAGCATGATTGATTTCCATCAGGATCCTTGTGGCATTCGGGAATACCTCAATCAACGGTTGCTTTCCGGAGAGTTGATGTCAATAGTTAACTTGACTCGGCCAGATGTTTCACCATCATTGTATGCGCAGCTCTTGCAGTGCCAACCAACCTCTGCAAGTGTTGAACGTAGCTTCTCTATGCTGAACAAACTATTGGCAAAAGATCGCAGTTTCAAGCCCGAGAACGTCAAGAAATATCTAACACTATATTTCAACAAATAACCTGTATATTGACTTTCTTTTTATGTTTTGAGTATGTTTGTTTGATGTTAAGTCAATAAAGTCAATTTTTGTGATTTATAAAGTCAATTTTTTCGATTTTTGGGTCAACTTTTTGGGGGCCCCAATTATAATTCTTGACATAAAATGTGAAGTTAACTTGTTAGATTGGGAAGGTTCACTCAATGATTTATTATTATTATTGTTGATTAAATTTTGAATAGCTTCAATGTTTTTCTTTCGAGAATCTTCAATTTTTGTAATTTGGTGATAATGTCAGAATACAATGAATTTAAATTAGTATCGTATTCTGAATGAGTAACTTCAAAAGTACGTCTTTTTGTTATGTTCTCTTTAGCTCCATAAGCAATGCATTTTTGGTTTAAATGTAGGGCATTTACATGAAAAACAAATAAATTGAGGTGTCTTTTTCAATATCTTCGTAGGAGGTTTCTTTGATACTGTTATTGTGTTCACTATTTATTTTATGAAATAGCTTAAATTATAATGGCAAAATTGTCACCAATTGTTCAAATTCCCACCAAATGCAATAGTTCTGCTAAATTGTTGATGTAGTGAGTTTATTCTTTAAATTGGAAAATATTTTAATGGACTTCAACCTCGTCAGCGTCACTATATGAAAATCACAAAAAAGTTTATACTTTTTTGTATCATTAGTTTATAGGTGATACAAATAATACACAGGGAAAAACTTTTTGCTCTAGCTCTCTCCTAGGATAAATAAATAATGAGTCCTATATTTAGTACTTTGCGTCACAATACATGACATTCTGTTGCATATTTATATTTAAAGCTTGATTACAACATCCTAAATTCATACAAAATAATCTTCTAATTGAAAAATTTATAGCAAAATTGGAACTTTCATTAATAAAAATCTAAGAAAAAATTATATATATATATATATATAGTTAGCTAACCAGTAGAGGGAAAAGAAAATGAATTGCTATGCATTAGTTATATCACAAAACAGTTTTGTGTATCACCATTCAATTGTTCAATGTAGCGTTGAAAACTATACATGTAATCAGTAATCAATGTCAACGTTATTGAATGATCCCACTTTACAAGGTTTAGAGAAACGACCTTCCACCCACCCGACCCAGATCGGACAAAACGTTGACCAAATCCAGGGGTCGGGTCAATCTGTTAACACCTCTACAAGTGCCTGGGGGCAGTAGTAAATGAACTACAGTAGTCCACATGTGTTCACTTAGTCTATGCACAGCATTTTTCATGTACTATTATATGTTATGACATTTAAAGTTACACATTCATTTAATGCCGATACCCCAAAAAAATTTCTCAATACGCCCCTGCTGACATGACTTAAAACTAGGCACCGTTTTCTATCACAATTATGCACCTAAATTAAATGAGACTAGAAAGCTCGGCTAACATGCCAATGACAAAAATTAAAACATCCGTTATCAGAATTTATAATATTTGCTATACAGTGCAAACGTATTTATATAAATATCTCCAGATTGAAAATATACTGATTAAATAATATTTACAATATAAGCATACTGCATTGCAATAATTTACATATCCGACTTAAATCTGTTTAAAAGATTTATAAATGATTAAATTGGAACAATTAAACCGTTAAAAATTAAGTAATTTTTGTTAAGTTCGCGAATAAGACAACGTTAAATGAGTATTCCAACAATCTTACGAAAACAATAAAATCTATTTACAATGCTAAGTAAAAATAAACATTTCTTTAGACTATCTTTCAAAGAAATAACAAGTTTAAAGAAAATCAAAAGAATGCACGAAGCACTAAAATTTTACATTTTATGTACAAATTTACATTTTAATGCTCAAAAACAATAAATATAACTAAAAGTATTTAAAGCACCTCCAATTATGAATAACGCTAGAAGTGATGAGAATCAAACGTTACGTCAAAATGGACTATTTGAAAATATTATAAATCACCGGCAGCAGAAATAGAAATACCCAATTTATTGTCATCACACCTACTTGAGTCTCCCTGACCATTCTCGTTTTCAATATTGCAAGTGACTATTCCACGGATAACTTCACTTAAAGGATTGGTCTCAGTTTTAACATTATCTTCCAGTGTTCTTTGCAAAGTAAATCCTCGTGTGTTATCTGGAATAGTTGGCTCGCGAGTTACGGAAACGCGATTTTCGTTTTGACTCAATGAAACAGTTCGAACTCGATGACTTAAACGATTAGAAGATTTCTCAGCAATATTGGTTGATGTACTAAATTTGACGTTAAGTACAGTCATCTATAAAAGAACTAAATACCTAATACGAGTGACTTGACAAGCAGAAACTTTGCCTGTTTTCTGATTTTTAATTATTTCAAATTCAACTTCGTCTGCAGGCTTTAGTCTGACACCTTCAGTTACTTCCGATTGATGAAAAAAAAGTTGTTTGTTTTCTCCGCCATCAGCAAGATCTATGAATCCGAACTAAATAGATAGAAATAGATATTTAAATAAAAGTACATTATTCCATTAACAGACAAGTATTGAACAGAGATTACCTTCTCGAACTCACTATTGATTTCAATGCCTATGTGCTAATAAAAAAATTTGAAATTCACATTTATGATTTTTTGATTTAGACACAATTACTAGTTTAGCTTAAATTGCAATGCATAAAAAGTTGATTAACTTACCTCTCCCTTGACTGATCTAACTCGCGATGTGATTCTTTTACGTAAAGGCTTGATATGATGAGCTCGCTTCTCATTTGTGTTAGCAACTGTAGCAATTTTTAATTCAACGTTGTCTCCAATCTGTAGAAAATCGAATTTATTAATCAAGCCAGTAATTCCGAAACAAATTTCTTTTGGATCGATATCTACAATAACCAATGATATAGCTTTTTTAAAACAACATTGTTGAAATGTTAATAAATATGAACACAAAGTTTGGAATATGTTTAGAAAAGTAATCGCAACAAATTGAATTCATAAACAATCAAAACACAGAAAACAATTTTTGTTTGTGGTGTTTATATAAAGAGACTGTTAACATTGGTAGAAAACAATATTGTTTAAGATTCCAAACGTGTTAATACCTTTCATATTTTCTATGAAATTCTAAAATATATGCGATTTAAACAAATATAAGTAGTCAATAAACCTCTATCTAGCTTTATTAATCCTTGATAAAGATCTTGGCTGGGATTGGCACATCTCAATGGTCGTAAAACCTCACCTTTAACAATTTCGTCAGATATTTCCTAAATGGCCTTTTTGCTGAATAATGTATCATAAAACACAAACCAAAGGCTCTATTGAACCGATATCAAGAGCAGTAATGTTTTCGGCAGTGTTTTTATTATTTTTTTTCAGCGTATACTCCACATCTCTACCAACTTCGAGTGAAGAATCATTTAAGGCACTATGCATCAATAAGAATAGGGTATATTTCATATAATTAATACCTTATATGGAAAAATATTTCTCTATCATGATTCTCTGACTCTAGAAATCCATAGCCATCTTTAATTGATGCAATCCAACCTTTGTATTTTACTGCTGGCTCAATTGTTGGACTGCTGATTTGAATTACAGATTTACTACTTTTAGTCACACTGGAAGAAGTCGTACGCTTGCGGTTGGCTAGTGAAAGAATTTTGATCCGTACGGCGTTTTGCTTGTCAGGTGTATCCGCTGAAATAATAGAAAATTCAACTTCGTCATTAAGTTTGATATGCGCCTTCTGATCTAATATTTCACTAAAGTGAAAAAACAGTCGCAAATCACGATCATGCGATTTAATAAATCCAAATCCGTCCTTAAGGGTTGCAACGGAGCCCTAAATGGAGGCAACATTTGAATTATACAGACATTAGTAAAAAAATTTAAAACAATACAATACCGTAGAGCGGGGCTACTTTGAACAAAAAAATAACATCTTCCAATGTGATATAACTACAAAATCAATGTCTTTATATATATATATATATATATATATATATATGTAAGTGCATAAGGTGTTCAGCCTTATACACGACAATTGATTTGGTAGTTATATCACACTGGAAGACTTTATTTTTTTGTTCAAACTAGCCCCGCTCTACGGTAGATACAAGCAATTCACAATTATGNTATATATATATAAGTGCATAAGGTGTTCAGCCTTATACACGACAATTGATTTGGTAGTTATATCACACTGGAAGACTTTATTTTTTTGTTCAAACTAGCCCCGCTCTACGGTAGATACAAGCAATATAAATAACATTCTCAAACTCGGGGACTGAATATTTTATTTTAAATGCTTGAACAACGAGCAGAATTGATTTCGCGAGTTTAAAATCATTCAGCTTAACTTCGTATGCTTAAGCCTAACACTTGTAGTCAAATTCGTGATAAATTGTATATTCAGAGTTCCAAAATTGGCAAATTCATTGCAAAAAGTTAATGCAAGTATTATCGATAGGAGATTTGTCGAAGATGTGAAAATGTATTTCTTTAACGTTTTAAATAGTTATGAATTTGTAAATAGCCTTTGGTCAATTGCACCACTTGGTATTAACATTTGTTAAACATTTTATTAAGGTTAATTAATCCATTTAGTATTAGTAGTAGTAATAGTAGAATTAACGAACCAATATCAATTAGCACACAGTTAACTCAAAAATAGAATTTCGTTTGATCTTACTATTTGCGATTCTAGTAATATAACTAAATAAAATGTTTACATAGGATGAAGAAGCAACACATCAAAAATCGGTAAGTTCAATGAAATTCGTTTGAATGGTATGCAGAATTAAGTTGCTATTTAGAAATGGCTTTGTTCTAAAATGCGTGAAAACGTGCAAGAAAAAGCATCTGCAAAATTTTGTCTTCTTAAATGAGTTCAAAACTGTACTAATTGGCAGCTGAAAATTATTCAAAATATTTGAATTAGACTTCATATGTATATCACAATTGAAACATGATTACTAAAACCTTTTCACGTTTTTCACCGCTTGTTCTTAAGCTTTCCTCCATTAGCATCACATTAGTAGCCCGCTTTAAAGCATCTCGTTTGTCAATGGCAAGATTGAAAGTAACACTGTCACCATTGAGCAAAGTATATTCGCCTGATTGGTCCCGATCACCAAACACAATTTCCACATCAGATCTAAAATATTGATTAGCAATGACAATTAAACATATCCATCTTTCTAATAAAATTTTGATAAAGTTCCCACCCAGTCTGATCTTTGTATTTCACTCTACCCGGCAATGGATCATCAGGATTTGGCTTTCGACCAGGTGCGCGACAAATCGGCTGAGTAATAATACCTGATCGAGTTTCTGGCCTTACTTCTTCAAACTGAACAGTCCCCGGGGGTAGAAGTACAATTTCTGTAGCTACTTCCTTACCCTAAAGTAGGTTCAAAAAACTATGTTAATGCAAAATTCTACATTGCGTGTATGAATCATAAATTCTACATCATCGCCAACGGCCAAAATACTAATATCGCCTTCGTATTCGCTGAAATGAAAGAAAATCTAAAATAACGATATAATATAAAATCAACAAATGCTACTATTTACTTCTTTAACACAATCAGCCCTCTCTATAAAACCGAAGTTCTCTTTCATTGAACAGACAACTCCTTGATATTTTGGAGCTTGAAATGATTGTTCCAGACGCACCTCGCGGGCCTTGATACTGCCATTCCTATGAAAAGTCGATTTAAAATAAGATAATTTGATATATAGACAACCTTGAATCGGTACTGACTAAGAATGAAACCCTATCGCCTTGTTTCAACTGTCGCAAATCGCCTTTAACATCTTGAGGCGTAAATGATAAGAAATACCATTCCTAAAATGAAGAAAATAAACGAATATCACAAATATCACTTACGCCTTTATTTTCATATGATAATCTACCAAGTTCAGTTTGAGGACTACTTCCCTAAAAATGTTAATTGTTGTTAATTTATATGAATAATGAAATTAACATACTGGTTTTATAATACAGTTATGCTTGGGAGCATATGTTATTTCTCCAAACACCCGAGTATCAGAAACGATTTCTGAAATTGACGCATTCAATCTAAAAATAAATGATTAAAAATAAAAAATTAACTATAAATTGGGTGCAACATTTTGCTGAAAGAAATAAACAAAGTCATGTGAGTGTTGTTGACATTTTGTGAATAGTGTTTCGGCGTCATGTTTACAAACAACAACTTGCAAATATTGGCAGAGCAAACAAAGTGAATGATTTAAATTAAGATTAAGAAAATCGCTTTGAAAATGGAATTCATTTCTTTAAAATTCAAATTTCAATACTTACGATGTTAGTTTAGTAATATTCAACGCTATTGGTTTGCTTGTACGTTTATCAATTCCTGCTTCAAATTCAACTTCGTCTAAATTAGGAAATTACATGAATGCGAAGATCAATTACACAAAAATAATTAGAATAGTAGTGTCTAAACTAATTACCTCCATTTTTTAGCTCATCAATACTACCTTGATATTGACTGAAATGAAAAAACAATCTAGCTTGACGATCACAACATTGCACAAATCCAAAATTTTGCTAAGCATTTATTTAGAATTGAAAATAAAAATCACATTTACCAGTAACTTTTCAATAATCCCTGTTTCCCGGCGCCCTCGACCAGTTGGTGAATATATAACTTCTAAATTATTGAAATTTGGCGGAGAAAAGGCAAGATAGCCAAGCGATGTGGGGGAATTTGAGTACATGTTGCTCATATAACCTCCAGCAGGTGGCGATGGACCATTGTTAATGGAACTAGAATTAGGGAGACTTTGAGCACTGGGTGCCGAACTTATATTGATTTGTCTTCTAGGGTTAGTTGGAGCAGGTATAAAAGTTGATGGTGCATGATTATTAGCAACTCTTATTGGGCCTGGCTAAAATAAGAGCATCAAAATTCAAAACACGGAAGCTATTAATAGTTAATAGATTACGTTAACTGTTTAGGATCAAAACTTTGTAATAAAAAACTATAATCCACTTACCTTCCACGGAGCCGACATAGCTTTTAAGAACTGCAGATAACTTAGTCAATAAAAATGGTGATAAACAGCTACCACCAAACGAGTCTTTGTTATTCAAGTTTCCAAATATTTCAATTCTTAGTGCACTATCAGCGGTTTCTTGGTTACAACAAAAACAAACTGTAAATCACTGCATATAACCTAAAACCAACCGACTACTTTGTACAAGAAAAAAGTTTACCGCAAAAAGAACATTTACCACACAAAGTAATTAAAAATCAAACTTTGAATTTTATTAAAATTAAATTATGTATATGTAGAAGTGTATCTAAACAAATTAACACTTCACGATATTCTTGATATATTCCAAACAAATTTTGACAATGCAAAGCGTTACTATTTCACTTCTAAAACTATTAATGTAAGAAAAAAATAACTTTACAAAAAGTACAGGAAAATATTTCAATGTTAAAATGTGCCACTTATGACATTCATTACTATGACTTTCATTACGAAAGCATTTAATTACGGTGTATACATTTTTTAAATACTAGTGGTAGTGCTTCATTAAAAAGTAAGATCGTGCAATTCTATTCAACAAGAAAGAAAAAATTAATACCAAAAATGTCATTTATAACAACCCATTCAGTTATATAACTAATGCTGAAGATTTTCGAAAGAATACCAATGTTTTGAATGATAATGTAAGCAATTTCGACTGATTGAAAAAATAACTAAAAATTCTGTAATGGCATAATTTCGTAAATTTTTCTAGAATTCTGATTGAACTAATTAATAATTGCCATTGAAAATAAAAAATTTATTGAATTTCTTAGGAAAACACAGCAATCAGTTGATTAGATTGCCTTCAAAATAACATCAATTAGTTTTTAAAATACTTAAATAATGTATTCTCACATATTTGTTAAAGGTAGGAAAATATTAATTAAAAATTGAAATTGTAATGAAGAACATTCAATTCATAGTAATGAGTTAGCATGATGAAAATATGTATTCTAATTTTCTAGTAAAGCTGTAGTATGCTATCTCAATAAAGTTCAAGTAGCCACATGACAAAGATAATTATTCATGTGATTACTGCGATTGATAATCAGTTAAATATTTATATTTATGACAACTACATTTAAAGTATAACAGCTCAATCTTATAAATGCATGTGTGACACGGATTTCTAGTGTATTGAGGATATGTATATATATATATACTCTCGATAGCGCCAGCATATATATATATATATATAATATTGCTTATATAATAAATGAAATATGGATTTAAAATAGATGTAAGATGTTGAAGTGGTGTAATTGTTTATTTATTAGATTGCTATTGTATTCCTTCATTACAATTGCCTCAGCGATTTTGATATAAGTATTCAGTTATTACATTAAAATTTTCTGTTATTGGTTGATGATAATGGCAAACAATTTCAGATTTTAAATGAGCTTTAAGGTGTTCCTTAATCATAGTTTGTGGATGTCGCCTTGTTTCCCCAATGTATGAGACTGAACACATCATCATAGTTATATTCATAAACGAGGAAGTCAAGTGCATCGGAATAGTACCTTTGTTACTGAAAAATGATAACGTCTTTGTTGAAGTAAATATTGAAGTTATATTTATATATATTTATATATGTGTCCTTACGCCTCCGTAAAGCTAATTCCTCACTCTTCTCTCTTCCGCAATGGTCCTTATAATTCCACGGCTGCTGGGAAACTCTTTTTGTTCAAGTCCATTCCTCGCGTCAACTTTTTCTCCACGCTTCTCCCTGTTGGTGGCCTTCTCGTTTCTTCCACTCTATGGAACGTTTTCAGAAGCGTGGTCTTAAATGGATCTCTTCCTTGCCTGACAAAGACGCTCTTCTGAAATTCTTCACTCTCTCGCTGGCACTACTTCCATACCTGTGATCTCCTTCTGTTCAATCGCTTGCTCACTCGAAAATTGGATCTTGATCCTTTTGATTTCATTAAGTTCTGTAATTCCCGCTCCGCTCGCTCTGATGACGTTGTCATTTTCTCCAATCGTCGTTCCAAGAAACATCGCACCGTTAACTCGTTTTTCAATCATGCTTGTATTGCTGCTAATTACTTCTTGACTCTCAACTCTCCAACAGCCATTAAATTCTTTTCCTTGCCGCCCAGCTTAAAGAAACTTTGATGTCTTTCCTCTTTGCTGAGCCCTTCTCCAACTTCGCCCCTACTCTTCCATCTGCTCCTACTTTATCTCCTGTGATTGTCCTCGCTGCCGTAAATCTTGACATGTTTTTAGTTTTTTGTAGTATCTGTCTTCAGCGGCTAAATAGTATATATATATATATATATATAT
>CABFPE010000040.1:706587-720822 GCA_900660155.1 Hofstenia miamia | reverse complement strand
CGAATACATACAAATTTAAATTCAGCAACAGATATTTACTAATAAATTTGATAAATTGATGGATAACTATATTAATAGCATCATATGCACGACTTGCATTGTAGTTGGGTAAAGTGTGGTTATGTTGGTAGTGTGCTACACTATTTTCAATGGTTCAGAAATTCCATCAACGTGATTTAACAATAAAACAGTTAAATTAGAAATTAGGACGTTGTCTTATTTCATTTATTGCCAGTAACAAAAATACTGTTTCGATTACTAGCAATTAACTAACAGATTATTCAACTCTCATGTCACATGACTATGATAACTTTCAAATACGTAGGAGATAAAGTTTCATATTGAAATTTTATTTTACTTCAAGTTTAGTTGGCTACATTTACTACAACTGATTAGAAAAATTTAAGAAATAACAAATATATTTTGCATTTAAAATTACATCCACAAAGTTGTTATAAAATATAACAATGGAATAGATCTAGCATATTTACAGCGATTCAAAATATGAATAATGAATTTCAATAGGTTTCACGTTCTTTTGCAACACATTGTGCAATGGGCCAGAACCACAAAAATTTGGAAACAAGTGATAACTAAAGTGGGCAAGTTGGTTTTAATAATGCCAATGATTATATATTTGGTCGTTATGCTTTTGCACTAGGCTCTTGTAACCAAAAAACTGATAATCCGAAAACATGTAATCGATTCATAAATATCGTTGATGTGGCCAAAATTTTGATGTCTACTCCCACTGGTTTTAATTGTGCTAATGATGTTTTAATTGATCCTAGCAACAAAAATCCAATAATCCGATTTCTAAAATTTATTTTTGTGAAAAAATGCATATAACAGATGCATTTCAGTTTTTAAGTGATATTTTTTTATATTAAATTGTTTATTGGTCAAAACTTTAAAAAACTTAAAAGATGAAAAAAATTGCACAAACACGCAGAATCATTTTATTGAAAATCTTAACAAATTGTTCATTATTTTCATAGTAGGCTACAAACAATAAGTAATCCGATATTCATGTTGATTTTAGGTATATTACTAAAATTTAGCAGTTTTTACTTTTTTTCTGAGAAACATTTAAATTATGTATATCTTTCAGCAAGTTATTTCATCCTTTGTTCCTCGTCGTTGGAAAAGCGTATTTCTCTCCCTTTCTATTTCCCATCTCTTATTGTACAATCTTTGAATAAACTCGAATCTTTTAAACGCCGTTACGGCCATTCCGATTCTTCGAAACTCACTTTTCTCACAGAAGACGTAATCAACTTCATGGAACTAGACAAAATCTGTGTTGTCCAACTTCTCATCTAGATCTCTTCAAGACTCTTTTTCTTTTTTGCGTTCCCTTCATTCCAAACCTGACCTCCCAGCTTGGAATGGAACCATCTTTCTGCTCACGCGGATCTGGAGAAAGCTGATCTTTTCAATGCCTATTTCGCCTATGATCATGTTTCTTTCTGCACTGGTCCACCTGCCAACGCCCCGCTGATTCGCCTATGTGACATCGTCTTCAACGCCCATGATATTTCTCTCATGCTTAAGTCCTGCAAGTCTCTGGTCCCTGCTATCCTGATGGCGACCCATCCTTTGTAATTTGCGAAACTTCCTCAATTCTTTCCATCAATTTCAAACATCTCTTCTGCTACATTTGCTCCTCTAAGCGTTTCCGCCTTGCTGGAAAACATCTTGGATCTCCCAATGTTAAAATCCAACCAGCTTCCCTCTTCTCAAGTCACTTCTTATCGTCCAATAGCTAGTCTTTCTGCGGCTGTCAATCATCTTTGATCGCATTGTCTTTGGTTAAGTGTACCCTAAAATTCGTCACCTCATCTTCTCTTCTCAGCATGGTAACCTTACGGGTCGTTCTACAATCACTGTAATCTTAATGATCCTGGTTGCATTATCCTTCTTGACATTTCTAAAGCTTTTGATCGGCTCCCTCATTCTATTCTTGACAAATTAAGTTTATTTGGCTTTAATGCTGTTTTCGAACTCTTCTAGTCTTACCTGTCTAGTCNTCTGCACTGGTCCACCTGCCAACGCCCCGCTGATTCGCCTATGTGACATCGTCTTCAACGCCCATGATATTTCTCTCATGCTTAAGTCCTGCAAGTCTCTGGTCCCTGCTATCCTGATGGCGACCCATCCTTTGTAATTTGCGAAACTTCCTCAATTCTTTCCATCAATTTCAAACATCTCTTCTGCTACATTTGCTCCTCTAAGCGTTTCCGCCTTGCTGGAAAACATCTTGGATCTCCCAATGTTAAAATCCAACCAGCTTCCCTCTTCTCAAGTCACTTCTTATCGTCCAATAGCTAGTCTTTCTGCGGCTGTCAATCATCTTTGATCGCATTGTCTTTGGTTAAGTGTACCCTAAAATTCGTCACCTCATCTTCTCTTCTCAGCATGGTAACCTTACGGGTCGTTCTACAATCACTGTAATCTTAATGATCCTGGTTGCATTATCCTTCTTGACATTTCTAAAGCTTTTGATCGGCTCCCTCATTCTATTCTTGACAAATTAAGTTTATTTGGCTTTAATGCTGTTTTCGAACTCTTCTAGTCTTACCTGTCTAGTCGTTGTCAGTGTGTTAAAATCAACTCGTCTATTTCCCCTCCTGCTCTTCTCTCTAGTGGTGCTCCTCAAAGTTCTGTTTGCTGTTCTCTTCTTCCTCGTTGCTATCAACGACCTTCCTCAACCTGTCCTCAACTCATCCTGTCTACTGTACGTTGATAACACTGCGATTTTCAAATTGGGTAGTTCTTTTGCCTCCAATATTACCTCTGATCTTGAGCTTTTGGCCACTTGGTCTTCCGTTAACCATCTTGATTTTAGCCCAACAAAGACATGTGGTATTTCCTTTTCTGTATCTCCCCCTTCTGATCTTCCTCTTCCTGTGAACTTTTCTCCTAATCATACTCATCTTGGAGTTCAACTTGCTGCTAACTTAAATTGGTCTGGTCATTTGTCCTTACGCCTCCGCAAAACAAATTCCTCACTCTTTGCCCTCTTTGATGTCTTTTCTCTTTAGTGAGCCCTTCTCCAACTTCACCCACTCTTCCATCTGCTCCTACTTTATCTCCTGTGACTGTCCTCGCTGCCGTAAAACTTGACATGTTTTTAGTTTTTTGTAGTGTCTGCCTTCAGCAGCTAAATAATNTCTGATCTTGAGCTTTTGGCCACTTGGTCTTCCGTTAACCATCTTGATTTTAGCCCAACAAAGACATGTGGTATTTCCTTTTCTGTATCTCCCCCTTCTGATCTTCCTCTTCCTGTGAACTTTTCTCCTAATCATACTCATCTTGGAGTTCAACTTGCTGCTAACTTAAATTGGTCTGGTCATTTGTCCTTACGCCTCCGCAAAACAAATTCCTCACTCTTTGCCCTCTTTGATGTCTTTTCTCTTTAGTGAGCCCTTCTCCAACTTCACCCACTCTTCCATCTGCTCCTACTTTATCTCCTGTGACTGTCCTCGCTGCCGTAAAACTTGACATGTTTTTAGTTTTTTGTAGTGTCTGCCTTCAGCAGCTAAATAATTCATTCATTATTATTATTTATATACATATATCTTTATCTGATAAAAATGGTTGCAAATAATTTGAATTTAGTAACTGAACATGCATATTTGCATAAATATGCGCATTGAATGAAACATCTGAAAATGAACCAAAACTGCTTTTAAATGTAAACTAAGAAATAACAACCATTGAACAGGTTAAAAGAAGGAAACATTGGGCATTTCCGACGGAGCGAAAACATTTATACGTAAAAATGATTTACTTAGGATTAGACTAACGCGCAAGAAATGGGGTATAATTTGTAAATTCAAATATTGCTTTTAGTTGGATTCATCACGTGTCCTGTTAACTAACAAAATATAGAGCTAATCAAGATTTTTTAAGGTCAAACTAAGATCAAAAAATCCTTAAACTTTCAATAATCCACTAAAACTTCGGCCTTGTTAGGATTAACAGCCCAGTGTATAAGAAAGATGCATAATTTTTTAACACAAAAATCAAACAAGGCTTTTATAATTTGAAATATTTTCTCATTATTTTCGATAAATGGTGAGTAAATGATTTTCAAAAATAAACTTTAGTTGGATATTAGATATTAAATGATCTAAACCTTTTGTAAATAAATAGTTGATCAAGCTTAAACCATGACAAAGAGGAAATGAACAAATTTATGTTTCATGCTAACAGGAATTAAGTAACAACAGTAATAAAACCACATGAAACTAAACAAGATGCACAAAAAAGATGTTATGTTCTGCTCAAATACGAAATGTTTTAAACAAAGTTGTTAGGAATACTAATAAATAAAAAAGATCATGTGTAAGGAAGCTCTTTAACAAATATATAAATTACCTAAGGTTTGAACTGAACATTGCACAAGATATACGTTTTTAACGAATATGAATGCAATACATTTCGTAGTTTTTTGTTTAAAATATCGAGGAAAACTTTCTTCGTTATTAAAAATTATAACGACTTCCTATAGCATAAAATATATGCAGTATTTGAGCTCTTTTCTGATATGAAAATACCAGAATAGTTTTATAAATACATTATAAAGGTATATTAAGAATTTGGAATTTTTACATTATAATAATATAAATTCATTTATAAAAAACCACATCCACAGATAATACACGACTACTTCTCAGCTTACTGTATTTTATTTAATAGAACACATAACAACCGTTGGAACCACATTATATAAAAATTCTTTGACAGTATTGAGTGTTCATTGAGGTTTTATGAAACTAAAATATTAATGAGAAGTATTAACTCTTGAAATATTAAATCAAATTTAACAAAATGCAGTCTTATACAAATGCAATGTTCAATATTCGAAATCAGATAGATTACTGTAGAAACATGAGTAGGTTAAAAAAGATTCAAAAGAGTTACAACAAATTCATTGCTAAAAATAATATAAAAAAAAGAAACAATACTACAAACTACTATACATGTATTGGCGCCGGAAGTGGGGTGGCAATAGCTGCCCAATATTCATATTGCGATGGCTGTGCCTCCCCAATATTATAGTTTATTACACTAACTAAAATCTTGCCAACAACCTTGATTTTTAAGTTTTTCAGCTAAAATATTGAAATTCATTGAACTAAATGCTTTATTGAGATCAAGTAAGGCAATAGATGTAGAAAAATATACAGATGTGCAAGAAACCCATCTGGCCCGGCAGTGAGAATTTTGGGAGGAGCATTAGTCATTGCGCTGCCCTGTTAATCGCTAATGGTTACGCAAAACCTTCAAGTGCAGAAGAGAACTTGATGGAACAATTTAAATCTATCATTGTTTTCAGTTTCAAGCAGTACTCGATAAATTAAATTTATCTATATCAGCAAGTTATTACTAACTTCAAGAATCTCCGATTTGTTCTGCTATTCTGCATGCACGACGGTTACGAATGCCTATTGATTCCAATATACAACTATACGAGTTGCCTAAACGATTATAGAAACGTCTATGAATACAATTGTCTTTTAGTTTTTACGCTATAGATCTTTGTTTATTATACAGATTCAATTAGTTCTAATTACGGCATCATATTTGCCGCAGTTATTTTCAGCAACTTATGATGAGGCAGTTAATGCTTTGAATAATTACTTTTTACCCAGAAGGAGTACTGTATATTCTGTTCATAAGTTTAGACAGTTACGCCAGACCTCAGGTCAATCTATCAATGACTATAACACTTTCACGAACTAAAGCTAAAGAATGCGATTTTCAGGGTCGACTTGAAGATCAAATAAAGCAACAGTTGATTGCAGGCGTAATGGATACACGCATTTGTCAAAAATTATTGGCAATGAAAGCAGAAGATCCTTTATTGGATTACATTGCAAAAGCAAGGTCTCTAGGGGTGGGCAATTGCTGGGCGATTCGATTCTTCTAAGCAAGTTTTATTTTCTTCAAAATCCAAGAATAAGTTTAGGCATGATAGGCCTTCTAATTCTGTTCCTGTAAAGAATTTTAGAGACAAGAATGAGAAATGTCGTTATTGCGGTAAGATACACAAGTTTGGGCGTAAATTCAAATGATTTTGGAAAAATCTCTCGCAAGTGTGGGCGTAAAAATCATTTTGAAATAGTTTGCAAGTCTGGAAATACATGTTTTGTGGAAAGACAAGTTGATGAAATTGAGTCTGAGGATTCCTATGAACTTAGCAATGCACATTTCCGATAAGCCCGATGGGAGTATTTTGAAAGATTCAGTAGCAAGTATGACATGTGGATCTTCGAGTGCAAAATTTGTCTGCTAATTTGAATGGAAAAAATGTCAAGTTCTTAGTCGATACTGGCTTGTGGGAACTATTATTTCGTTTGAATTGTATAAGACTAAGTTTAAGGAGTGTTTATTGTTGACTTTCCCTAGACTTTTGAGGACTACGAATAAATCCATTCTTGATATCGTGGGAGAATTTGTTGGTGAAATTTTAGTTAATGATCAAATGTTTTCTAGTAATATCATTGTAGCTAAAGATTTACACGTGAAGGCATTGAAATTTTTGGCTAACTTTAAGACTGTTGTAATAAATCTTAAGGAAAATTGACCTAATTTGATATTATTGAATTCAGAAACTGAGACTAGACAGTATTGGATTTCGCATTTTAAGGAATGTTTTGACCGTCCATTGAAGGAGGCTATAATAAAATATGAAGCTCCTCGTATGACAGAGCTTATGGACAACGCGTATTGCTGAGAGAAAATACGCCCGGAGGAGAAATCATTGATTTCAGAAAAGGTTAAAAATTTTGTTGGAGAATCAAATTCTCAGTGGCGTTTTCAACCATTCATTATTAAACAGCATAGCAATAGAATGGTGATTAATTATAAAGTGACGATCAATCGCTTTACAAAATCAGATGTTTTCCTTTACCATGAATTTCTGATGTGTTAAAGCAAATTTTTAGTTTAAAATTTTCAGTACTTTTGATATATCTTTTGCATGTCATCAGTTAAACTACATACATCCGTTTGATATACCAACGACTGCTTTTTCTGTAATGGAAGATTGTTGGAATACGTTCATTGGCCGTTTGGAATAATAATAATAATAATAATAATAATAATAATGTGGGCAGGTAGCCCAGTTGGTAGAGACGCAGGTTGGTAAGCTGAGGTTAAGCAACTGTGATCGTGGTTAGCAAACTGGATGACTTAGCTCACAGGGTAGGAAGCACTCTAAAGCCTTGGTTGGCAACTTCCTAGGACAAGGGCAGTCCAAAATGAAAGCTCATGGGGCAGGAAGGTCTCTTAAGCCTTGGTTGGCAACTTCCTAGGAGAATGTGAGTCCAAAATCAAACACAAAAAATAACACTGATGAAAAGTCATGATAGAGCAAAGGCCCTCAGTCCCCGGCAGGCCTTCAATGGTCAGAGGGTGCTAAGAATCTCCGGACAACAGGCGGACTCCACAATCGGGAGTGTGGACTCGAGAAGTGGCAGTACAGGATCCACACAGACCAATGGACAACGGCATAAGTGGACAGATGAGCAGAACAGGACAGCATTGGAGTGTTACAGAAGAAGCAGGCCAGATGAGAGGGGTTACAGGAAGAGAATGTTGGAAGAATGGAGGAAGGCAAGAACGGGATTAGAAGTTACAGAGCAGAGGCTTGCAGGGCAAGTGAGAAAGTTACAGCTGGATGAGAGTAAGGGGAAAAAGAGAGTTGAACAAGTTAAGCAAAGGGAAGATGAAGTGATAGATGTTGAGACAGAAGTGGCAGAAGTAGCAGATGCAGAAACTGAAGCAGCAATCAAGGAAAAGATGAAGGAAGAAATAGGTGAGAGAGCTAGGTTGCCAATCCCAAGAAGAGTTAAGAGAAGTAAGCTAGCAGTAGAGACAGCAAAAGTCAATAAAGTGTTGGAGAGGATAGATGCTAGGAGTGTTACAGAAGTAAATAGCTTAGTGTATGCAGGGGCATGTGAGGTGCTGAAGAATGTAGGCGTGGAAATAAAGAAGAAGAGGTGGCAAGAAGATAAGGGAGACAGAAAGCCAGCATGGGAAAGAAGAATTGAGAATAAGGTGGCAAAGATTAGGCAGCAAATAGGGAAGATCCGGACAAGTAAGGCAGTGCAGGACAGGTGCAGGGTAGGTAAGGGGAAGACTATAGAAACTGCAAGAGAAGAGCTTAAGCAGAGATTAGTTGCAGAAGCTGAGAAACTGAGAAAGTATAGGGCAAGGGCAAAGCAGGCAAGAGACAATATGAAGTTTGAGACACAAGAAGGAAGATTCTACAAAGAACTAGATGCAGGAGAAAAGGCTACAGCTAGAGCAGGCGAAGATGCAGTAAGGTTCTGGGAGAATATATGGGGAAGTGCGGGACCAGAGATAGAGAATGTACAGATACAGAAAGAAGCCAGGCAAGAAGAAGAAGTAATCACAACTGTAAGGCTGAAGGAGGCTCTAAAGAAGATGAAGAACTGGAAGGCGCCAGGCAGAGATGAGGTACATGGGTATTGGCTGAAGAAGTTCACAAGTGTTCATGAGAGACTAGCAGCAGCATTGGAGGAGTGTGTGGTGAGTGGGTGTCCAGAGTGGATGGTAGTGGGGAAGACATTTCTGATACAGAAGGACCCAAAGAAAGGTAGTGAGGCAAGCAACTTCAGGCCAATAACATGTCTGCCAACAACGTGGAAATTGCTAACTTCAGTGATTTCAAGTAGGCTGGCATGTTACTTAGAACAGAATAGGTTGATACCAGAGGAGCAGAAGGGATGTAGGACAAAGACGAGAGGATGCAAAGACCAGTTGTTGATAGACCAGGCAGTGGTGGAGAATTGTAGAAGAAGAAAGACGAACTTAGCAATGGCATGGATAGATTACAGGAAGGCATATGACAGCATTTCACATAGGTGGGTATTGAGGACGCTAGAGGCCAATGGAGTTTCACGGAAATGGGTTGAGTTTCTAGAGAGGGAGATGGCAAAGTGGCAGACTGAGATAGATGGGCATAGGTTGAGGTTTAGGCGAGGCATATTCCAGGGAGACAGCTTAGCACCACTACTGTTTGTAGTTAGCTTAATCCCTATCACAGAAAAGTTAAAGGAGACAGGCATAGGGTATAAGATGGAGAAGAATGGTAGAGAAGTAAGTCACCTGTGGTACATGGACGACCTGAAGATGTATGCTAGTTCAAGGAAGATGTTGCAGAAGCAAGTGGAGACATTGGAGAAGGCAAGCAGAGATTCAGGGTTGGAGTTTGGATTAGGAAAGTGTGCAGCAGTGACAATGACCAGAGGCAAGTGTGTGGATGGGGAGGGCTTGAGGACAAGCAGTGGGGACAAGATTGAGGAAGTCAAGGAGGGGTACAAGTACTTAGGAGTAATAGAGAAGGACAGAACAGATCACATGGAAATGAAGATGAGGCTAAGGAAAGAGTACAAGAGGAGAGTAAGGAAGGTACTACAGAAGTCAGCATTGAATGGGCAGAACAGCATAAAGGCAATTAATACGTGGGCAATACCAGTGTTGAGATATTCGGCAGGAATAGTTAGGTGGAATAAGAATGAACTGAGGGAATTAGACAGGGAGACAAGGAAGATACTAGCAGCAGAGAGAGCATTCAACCTCAATGGAGATGTAGATAGGCTGTACATGACAAGGCATAAGGGAGGTAAAGGGCTGCTAAGTGTGGAGGAGACTGTAGAAGCAGAAGCACTAGGGCTAAAGGAATATGTAGAAGAGCAACCTGAGGGGTCCCTACTAGAGGTCACTAAGGAGTTGAAGAAGATAAGAACTGAGAGTGAAGGAAAGAAGATATACCAGAGTAGGATGGAATCAGAGAGGCAAACAAGGTATAGGCAGAAGGCAATGCATGGAGAATACTGGAGGAACACAGAAAAGTGTGATAGAGAAGAGAGCAACAAGTGGTTAAAGAAGGCAGGACTGAAGAGAGAAACAGAAGCACTAATAATGGCAGCACAGGAGCAAGCAATAAGAACAAACTGGGTGAAGAAGCATATAGACAGAAGAGTAGAAGTAAGTGATAAGTGTAGGCTGTGTAAGAAAGAGGCGGAGACAGTAGATCATCTGATAGCAGGGTGTGAGAAGTTGGCACAGAATGAGTATAAGTTCAGGCATGACAAGGTGGGAAGAATGGTACACTGGAGTTTGAGCAGGCAGCATGGGTTAGAAGCAGGAGACAAGTGGTATGAGCACAAGCCACAGGGCGTCATAGAAAATGAGAAGGTTAAGATACTGTGGGATTTCAACATACAGACGAGCAAAGTGATAGAAGCACGGAGGCCAGACATAGTAGTGGTAGACAAAGAGAAAAGATTAGGAACAGTGATAGACATAGCAGTACCAAAGGACAGAAATGTAGAAAGCAAAGAGAAAGAGAAGATAGACAAGTACAGAGAGTTAGCAGAGGAAATAGAAAGGCTGTGGAAGTTAAAGAAAGTTGAAGTAGTCCCGGTAGTTGTAGGAGCACTAGGAGCAGTGAGTAAGAAGCATAAGAGATACTTGGAGGAGTTGGGAGTACCAAAGTGGGGAGGAGCAGTAGCACAGACGGCAGCATTATTAGGAACAGTTATGGTCCTGAGGGAAGCTCTCAGACTCTCTGGGAACCTGTGCGTTCCCCGAACTGAGAGGATACCAGCATGAAGCTGTGAGAAGTAATAATAATAATAATGAATGACTTGTTTAGCTGCTGAAGGCATACACTACAAAAAATAAAAACAAATCAAGATTTATGGGAGCGAGGACAGTCACAGGAGATGAAATAGGAGCAAATGGAAGAGCAGACGAAGTTGGAGAAGGGCTCCGCAAAGAGGAAAGCCATCAACGATTTCTTGAAGTTCGGTGGCGGGGAAAAGAAATCAATCGCTGTTGGAGAGTTGAGACTCAAGATGTAATTAGCAGCAGTACATGCACGATTGAAAAACGAGTGAAGGATGCGATGTTTCTTGGGACGACGAATGGAGAAAGTGACAACACCATCAGAGCAAGTGGAGCGTGAATTAGAGAACTTAATGAAATCAAAAGAATCAACATCAAATTTTCGAGTGAGCAAGCGATTGAACTGGAGATCACAGGCATGGAAGTAGTGCCAGCGAGAGAGTGAAGAATTTGAGAAGAGCGTCTTTGTAAGGCAAGGAAGAGATCCATTTGAAGACTCGATTCTGGAAACACTCCATAGAGTGGGAACAAGGAACGGGAAGGCCACCAACAGGGAGAAGCATAGAGAAGAATGGCTTGAGGAATGAACTTGAACAAAGAGAGTTTCACAGCGAACGAGGTATTAAAAGGAACAATACGGAAAAGGGCAAATAGCGAGGAATTAGCTTCGCAGGGACGCAAAGACACATGTTTCCTTCTTTTAACCTGTTCAATGGTTGTTATTTCTTAATTCACATTTAAAAGCAGTTTTGGTTCATATGCAGATGTTTCATGCAATGCGCATATTTACGCAAATATGCATGTTCAGTTACTAAATTCAAATTATTTGCAACTATTTTTATCAGATAAAGATATATAAATAATAATAATAATGAATGAATTATTTAGCCGCCGAAGGCAGATATTACAAAAACTAAAAACATGTCAAATCAGAAGGCCATGCTGAGAAGAAGAGATGAGGTAACGAAATTTTGGGAATACACAATGAAACACAAGGCGTTCAAAGATGATAGTGAGTCGAGATAGAATAGCCATTGGGCGGTAGTACGTGACATGCGAGGAGGGAAGCTGATTAGATTTTAACAGCAGAGAAATCCAAGATGTCTTCCAACAGGCGGGAAAACGCTTAGAGGAGCAAATGAAGGAGAAAAGATGTTTTAAATGGATAGAAAGCGTGGAGGAGAGTTTTCAGGAATTACAAAGGAAAGGACAACGTTAGGACATCAAGGACCAGACAACATGCAAGATTTAAGCATGAGAGAAATATCATGGGCGCTGAAGACCATATCACAAAGTCGTATTAGCGGGGAGGCAGCAGGTGGACCAGGGTACATGGAGACAGGTACAGAGAAGTTAGAGGCAAAATACACGTTGAACAGATCAGCTTTCTCCAGGTCAGAGTGAGCAGAAAGAAGATTCCATCTCAAATTGGAGAGCTCATGCTTGGAATGAAAAGAACGCAGGAAGGAATAAGAGTCTTGAAAAGAACTGGATGAAAAGCTAGACCGAAGAGAGACTTTGTCAAGTTCCATAAAATTGATAACATCTTTTGTGAGAGAAGCAAGCTTCAGAGAAGCAGTAGTACCAGAATGGCGTTTGTAAGACTCCAATTTATTCAAGGAGTGCACAGTAAGGGACGAAAAATAGAAAGGAAGAGAAGCACGCTTTTTCCGCCGACGAGGAACATAAGAAGAAATGACTTGATGAAAGAAAGTGAACCAATCGTCAACTGAGAAGGAATCACTAAAAACGGGCAGCAAAGATGAGAGAGCAGCATTAAGTGACAGAAAGTCACTGTTAAATCGAGCATATTGTGGAACAGCCGGATTAGCAGATGGAGAAGTAGAGTTGACAAACAGATTGAAGCTGACGAATGAGTGATCTGACAGCTTAGCAGGAACAGGGATTACAGATATGTCAAATATGTAATCGGGGTGAGAGCACAGAACCAAATCAAGCAGAGAGGAGCTGGAAGTAGGAGAAAATACAAGTTGTTCAAGAGAATAGCAGGCAAAAACTTCTAAAACTGCAGACTCATAAGTGTCAGTAGAATCAAGTGGATTCCAGCAGACATTAGGAAGATTGAAGTCACCACAAACAAGAAAATGAGGACGAATGGAAAAGCCAAGGTGACGAGAGAGGTAGATAGACCTGTTCATGAAAAGACTCGAACATAGATGATAAGTCAGCAATGGGAATGCAAAAGGCACTATTCGAAGGAGGTTTGTAAACGCATAGCAGAGAAACAATATAATCACTGAGAATAACAGCACAACCACAACAGAAATCAAAGAATAATGAATCAAATGAGATGGGCCAGATGTCAAGGTTAGGAAGGCGGTAAGCAACGAGAACACCTCTATGGCGACCACAGGAGCAATCCATACAAGAAAGAACTTTAAGAGTAGAGTTGGGAAAAACAACACTATCAGCAACAGCAGGATCAAGCCAGGTTTCAGTGATGAAAATGAAGTCAACAGGAGACTGTAAAAAGTTGTAAAAACTGAGACGATAGTTCAAAGATACAAGACTGGTGGCATTTGCAAGCAATAAGGAAAAGCCAGAATTTCAGGGGAGAGGAAGATCGGAATAAGATAGTCAGTTACGGCGAGGCGCATTACGGTGACGGGGATGAAGGCCAAAAGATTTGCGCTCATCTTCAGAGAAGCGGTAATAGTGAATAAAGATGCCGTCAGACCACACATCAGGATTCATAAGTGAAAGATGAGACTCTTGATCGCAGACAACATAGAAGGATACAAACGGAGAGTCAGGACGTGGAGGGATGGAAAGGACATCATCAAATTGTAGAGAGGAGGAACAAAGGTGTTCAGCAACATCTGAGGTGGACACAAAGACATCAAAACAACCAATATATATATGAGCCTTGTGGGGAGGCCGCGAAAGTGAACTAATTGGAACAGCAGGAAGCATTAGAACGAAGGGATAGATTGCTTAGGAGGATGCGGTAGAGCAGGAGGAGCAAGCGCGGTTGCGGAACTTGGAGCAGGATGATTGGGGAGAGATGAGAAAGTACGTGAGGCAGCAGCACTGTAGGAGAACATTTGAGATTGTAGTTAGGAAACATTGGAGGAAGGCTTTGTGAGGGATTGAGACAAGGATGATATGACGTCCAGGGCCATCAACTTGTATTTTCTCCTACTTCCAGCTCCTCTCTGCTTGATTTGGTTCTGTGCTCTCACCCTGATTACATATTTGACATATCTGTAATCCCTGTTCCTGCTAAGCTGTCAGATCACTCATTCGTCAGCTTCAATCTGTTTGTCAACTCTACTTCTCCATCTGCTAATCCGGCTGTTCCACAATATGCTCGATTTAACAGTGACTTTCTGTCACTTAATGCTGCTCTCTCATCTTCGCTGCCCGTTTTTAGTGATTCCTTCTCAGTTGAAGATTGGTTCACTTTCTTTCATCAAGTTATTTCTTCTTATGTTCCTCGTCGGCGGAAAAAGCGTGCTTCTCTTCCTTTCTATTTTTCGTCCCTTACTGTGCACTCCTTGAATAAATTGGAGTCTTACAAACGCCATTCTGGTACTACTGCTACTC
>CABFPE010000040.1:656302-677590 GCA_900660155.1 Hofstenia miamia | reverse complement strand
GCAGCCTTTGAGCTACAATTAACCTAATAAAAAACAATATACCTCATCAGTTTCTCATTGATTATGCTCGGTCTCAGATATATGGGATTCTCAGCTATGGATCTCTTCTCACTACTGGTAAATACACATTAAAGTGGAAAAAGATTGAGACAATGTCTAATAGAATAATCGAGACAATAGCTAGTGCTCCAAGATTCTCTCACACAACCTGCTTTTATAAAGAGTTCAGAATTCTGAAACCAACCAAATACGCCATTTATCTCACATATCTGTATTTTATGGCAATCATATCAGGGAAGAAAAAGTTTTTATCTGATATGTTTTACAGAAAGCTAAAATTAAATCATCGTCAACATAAATACATAAAGTTGTCTCAGTTAAACAATAGTTTTGGTGCAGATTCCTTCTTATCTAAAGCTGCAGATATATTCAATTCTCTTCCAAATGAGCTAAGAACTTCAATTGTTTCTAAACACAATATGCAACAATACTTATTTCAATCTGACAAAACTAGGAAGGAATATTCCGCAAATTTTTATGTGACTTGAAGTATGCAAAAATAATTTAATTAGAACCACTCTGTTCATACATCTCTTTGTAGTTTATAGTTGCAAATAAAGCAAATAATAATAATAATAATANCAACAATACTTATTTCAATCTGATAAAATTAGGAAGGAGTATTCCGCAAATTTTGATGTGACTTAAAGTATGCAAAAATAATTTAATTTAATTAGAACCACTCTGTTCAAACATCTCTTTGTAGTTTATAGTTGCAAATAAAGCAAATAATAATAATAATAGTAGTAGTAGTAGTAGTAGTAGATCTTTAATTTCTAAAAATGTAATATGCGAATATTTCCTAAATGAAAGTGGAATAACGAAATGTTATTCATACAATTTTAAAGTACCTTAGCTTATAAATCTAATAATATGGTGCTTATCGATATCAGTGCTGCTCTCTGGTAGTTTGTAGTTGATGCTTCATAAATCATTTTAAGCAGTAGTAGATACCAAATAACACTCGCATACATAACTCTTGACTGTATCAACGACATGTGCAGATTTATTTTAACAGGTGAATCTGTATTTTTAGGAATTGTTCTTTGAAGCATTCTTAGAAGATCATTGCGTTTTGAAATTTTGGTAATAATATGTCGAGTCCAAAAATGTTTTTTACTTAATATAATACCTAGATTTTTTTATCGTTTCTGTATATTTAAAGTGGACGTTATTAATTGGTACATGTACTAAGTTACTACTAAAACTGATCATTTCCGATTTATCCATGTTAGTTTCTATTTTGTTAACTTCCTTCCAGTTTTTGGTATTTCAAATGTCATTATCTTATTCATCTTCAGACTTATTAAATATTTTAATATAATCAGCATGTAATAATATAGAAGTTGAACAACAAGCGGTAATATCATCAATGAAAGCAAAGAACAAAGTTGGACCTATGCAGGATCCTTGTTGTTCACCACTCATTACTGCCTTAGGCTTTGACCGATATATCAATTTCATTAAGTCTTCGTGATTCAAAAGTATTTTGCAATTTTGAAACTGGTCAAAGGACACGCAGAAAAATCATTAAATATCTCAGATGCGGTATTAGAATTTCGTGAGAAACTTTTCCACTTCATCGGTAAAGGAAGATATTGGATTTCACTAAGTTCACGTATTAATGAAAAACATTCATTTATTGAATGAGGCGGACTGAATATGATTTTGAATATAGTACTTTGACTAGTTCAGAAAATTCTAACAGATTGTTTAGAGCAATACAATATTTCTCATTTGAGAATGATCACGTGCAACTACCTTATTAAAACTTACAGCACGATTGAATAAATTTACTGAGTGTGAGGAAAAAATTTGGCAAAAAAGAAGGTTTTTTGCTGATTTCTTAAAATTGAATGACACAATATTTAAAGAAGAGGTTTACAAATTAGCCACGTAATCATTTTGGTATAATAATGAAAAATTTGCATACGCTGAGTAAATTTTTAGTTATTGAGGAATTTTGCAAAGTGTTAGATCTTTTGATGGAACTTGAACAAGCGATTCAAAATCAAAAATATAGATATCAGCTGAAAGCATTAGTGTACAATGATCGGATAAACTAAGGGAGGAGAAATTTTTTTAAATCTATTTCGAAATTTAAATCCAGTGTATTTCAACAGATTTGAGTTGGAAATCTAAAATCTGTTTAACTTATCAATATTTTGTGCATCAATAATAATTTTGCAGGCTCATTATTTTTCGTAGAAGGTAAATTAAACTAACCAAAAACAATTATAGGATCAGTAAGTGGAGCCATAGTGTAGAAAGTACTAACAACATAATTAAAGTATTCTATAATATCTTGGAATTAATGTTATATTTGCTATTTGTGGAGGTATATAAATACAAATTTACAAACATTTTCAGTAGGTGAGAGTACAATTGTATTGCAGGCAAATTCTATGATGCCTTTAGCGAAAGCAATTATTCTAAAATTGAAAAAGGTGATGAGACAGCCCCCATGAGCATATTCCTTTGAAGGAATAGAAGTTGAGAGAATGTTATCTTAAGATTTAAGTTACCCCTGTTTTCTACAGTATACAATGTTTCAGTAATACATAGGGTGTTTGTATTCTACATAAATACACATTTTTCTAGTGACAATATTTTATCTAAAAATTATAATTTATATTTATATTTAATAATGATTGTCTTTACAGCATTTTTCGTTTTATCATTTGCCGTGCTAAGATATTCACCCCTTGCTATCCGCGGGCTATGCGTTTTGTTAATTATTTTAAACTATTGATGTTTTTCTCATATTGTTTAAACGTTTTATATATTTTATTGTACTTCTTAACATTTTTTAAAATGTTTTACTCTTCATTTGTTGGATTCATTTTACGCATTTTGTATATTTAATCATGCGCTGTTGATAAATCTAAATTATCGCATACATATTAGGTCCCTCTCCTGTATTTTGTGAACACCGTATTTTAACTGTTTCATACTTCGTTGCATTTCTTTGCCACATTTTGTTTACGTTCATTCAAAAATTATTTTCCCAATGTTGTTTAAGTACACTTTTAGTAAATGATGTTAAGTGTCTTATAGTGATTTCTTTACGTACAAGATCAAAGGCTTTTGAAAAGTTGATAAACAATGCATGAATTCCGTCAATGTTGTTTTCATCTATTGTTTGGAGATTTATATTTTGTAAAGTTAAGAGGCAATTAACTACTACGTTCAAATCTATAACCAATTTGTGTGCAGCCAGCTTTTTGATGTGTAATTGTTATTATGTACATGTTATGGGGAACCGGTCAAACAACCTGATGGAAATTGTATTTGTCATTTATATTTGTAGAGAATAATTTTAAACTATTGTGAAATATTTACTCTTCTCTAACATTCTGGAAATACTTTAATGATTTTGTCAATATGTATTGATATAAAATCTAAGGAATTTTCCATTAATTGTTAAAATTGGTAAAATACCACCATAGAAAGATCTATTTTTCAATTTTTACTAAATTATTTTTTCAAAACCACCAACATATCTACTGCAATTTGCTATATATCTTTATTTCTTTTATCTGGATAAAAACATTTATGCTTCATTTCTTTTTATTTATCTTGGGTAAAATATTGATAAAAGAAAGCTTTATTATTTGTTCTAGGGCTTTATAAATTTCTTAGTTTGTATTTCTCTTAGCTTCATTTTTAGAAGTGGTTTCATCCATACTTACTTATTTTTGTAAATTAGTTTTGTTCATTTACTTGTATTTGTATAGATGAACAATAAAAAGCTATTGAAAGAAAAACTTCTTCAAGCATAATTATTCCAAGTTCATTTGTTGCTTCATTGGTATCTGGGTTGTTGAGGATTCCATTAATCCTTAATAAATTTTGACCAAGCAAAGTTTTCTTCCCTCTTGTAGTAATTCTTAACGATAACTTCTTTCCTACTGCAGCTGCAGCTATTCGATATTTTGATGCAAGAATTAACGCTAAGTTGCCTGTATTTCCTCTACATTTTGCAGCTAATCGAAGAATAAACTTGAGTCAAATTTGTATCAATCACCAAGTCGTCGTGGTTCAATTCTCTACCTATCCATATAAAATTGTTGTCAGATATGTCCTCATCATACTAAGATGTCCAAAAACCAGCGAATTATATCTTATATTAAAGTAAATATTAGGAGAATTTTTGAATGAGTTGGTCGCCCTCCAATATACAAGGGTGTGCTCTTAACTTCATTCTATTTCAGGATCATTTGGGTCAGAAAAGAAGCGATTGGTTGATGAAAGCATTGATCTCAGACATCGAATAGAGTGTA
This sequence comes from Hofstenia miamia, assembly GCA_900660155.1. Lineage (NCBI taxonomy): Eukaryota > Metazoa > Xenacoelomorpha > Acoela > Hofsteniidae > Hofstenia > Hofstenia miamia. The sequence continues at coordinate 673,247 of CABFPE010000040.1, read as the reverse complement.
TTCAACGCGAAAATGAATCTAAGGAACTTGAACTTTTAAAGTTGAAGGATCATTTAGAAAAGAATCTGGCAACCATTTCCCAACAAGATGCTAAAATCTTCCATTTAGATCATGAAGTACATTATTTTTATTTTATTTTTTAATTCATTTGGCTTCATTTGACTAAATTTTTAAGTCCAAGCAACTATGTACTACTATGTCATATATCACATTTGCATAACGCAAGACATTTTTAAGGTTTTGCAACTGAACAAGATAATTCAGTGCTTAAGATTGAGCACTTTAAAGGGCAAGGCTAACTCAAAGTGACATCAAGGTATTCTTTAATTCCATGCTGCCGAAGAGATATCAAAGTGTCCAGATTATTAATGAAATGTTCATTTTTACAAATAAATGAAATATTTACCAATTGAACTACTACGTATTGTTTTTTAACGTTTTTGACTATATTGAGCTTACTTATAACTCTTTAGTGGCTTGGGATGTAGTTTTAAACTTGCTTAGTTGCTGTTTCATTGGTAACGTTGACAACGTATTGTTTAGCTTATTCGTAAAAACGATGAAATCAAAGCTTTACAGTTGGTTGCGAATGACAATCGCAATGATGCAACTAAAGCTCAAGGAGAACTACGCAATCTCGAACAAGAGTACTACAGCAACACTCAGAAACTTCAAGAAGAACTCACAAGGGATTTGCGGGTACGATGTTTAAGCAGATTTGTCATAAACTATGTAAATTATTTATACCAATTTGCAATTATTTTTACGTAATAGCTTCTCATGGTCCTATTGACTTTCAGTGATCACGTCTTGAGGAAGTGCTTATAAATGGTTTCTCAATGAGCGTTCTCAAATGTTGCTTTTAAGTGCAATGCTGATCGAAAACAATATACGTAATTTAAAAAAAAACATTTTAACTGTTCATTCGTATTTTACAAAATAGAATCAATGCCTAGTAAAAATTCTAAATTCGATATATAAAGATGTTAATGAATATAATGCTCCGTTGTCTAAAGTTATGTTGTTGTCGAAATTGAAAGTATGATTTAGCCTATTGATCAACTTTTTTATTATCAACTAATACTACTCCTGGTTATCGTAGCGATGGTGTTATATTCATCGTTGAAATTGAGAGTTTTTTTAAAATGATTGTGCAGGCGCTCATTTAGGATGAGATTCGTGTTCTACGTCAACAACTAAAAGAAGCTGAAGTAAAAGGTGATCAAGATCGCTACTTTAAGACTAAGGTAATCGGCTTTGATAATAAATATGAGCTGATATCTTTAGTTGCAAGATGATACAACGGGACTTGCACGTGAAAATGCAAAACTTACCAATCGTGTGGAAGAGATTGAACGCATGCTTGAAAAGGTTGTACAAATAGTATTTGTTCATTTTAAAACCAAATCAATTATTTGATTTTCAGTGGTTTATAATTTATGCTTTTCTAAGAAATTTTATTATTTGTGGCAAATTTTTAGGAGCGAAGTCTGCGACAGACAAGTGAAAATCGTTTTACAGTTAATAACCAAGAGCTCACTCGTTTGAAGACCAATGAGCAGCATTTGGAATGGGAACTGAAGCAGGCGAGAGATCTACTAGAGAGTGAACGTGAACGAGTCAGAACGCTGTCTGATAGAGTAAGCATTTCTTACTTCACTCCATAAATCAAAAACTCTATCAGATATTTTCTTTAACTGTAGCATGCATAATGGGTAAGTAAACAATATTATGAACCTTTACTATCTAAAATTGCTGAACGTTGGTGTTTGTGACTATATCTTGTGCAAAATATTTTTTCAATAAAAGATAGTGTTGCACATATTTTTTGCATAGGATCATTCTGTTAGTTTTTTTGTGTTCACATTTTTCATTGTTTTGCTTTAGCAAACTTAGTAGAATCATTATAGAGCCTGGTCTGTTCATTTCTTCCATGAAGATCTATTTCCTTATATTTTGCAGATGTGAATTTTCAGTAGTCTTATTCTCAGGAATTTACAAGGCGTTCTACAAATAAGGCCCATTACAATGGAAAACATTTAAGGTTTAACAGAGATCTCCATAGCTCCATGAAGATGCGAAAATTTGTAGTTTATACGAGTATCTTGTTACAGAATACATATTTCCTATATCACTAACTCTGAAAATGCCCAAATACACATCTGAAGAATTTAGTAAACTCATCATCACCAGGCAGTTCGAAGGCTTCGGAGCCAAGGCAATATCCAGGTTTGTGAATTCCTCCACGTTCACCATCAGTCGACTAATTAAGTGTTCTAATGCAGAGGGGTCCACAGAAGTGGAAAAGAAATGGGCAATCATCTAATTCGACTCCTGGAGATCGCTGTGGATTTTCTCAAATGGCAATGGTGAGCATTGTCGTCAATATAATTCAATTGAGCCAAGAACGGTGGAAAGTTGAACCTACAGTAAAACATCTGCCATGAATTTTACAGTAAAGCGGATGTCACACAATGGGCTTTTGCCCTAGAGCAAAATACTTAAGTTAAATGCACTCAGTGTAACATCTGTTCCCGCTCAAGATAATTGTGTGCTCGGGGACAAACTATGAAATAAAACAATGTTCTATTTCAAAGGGGATAATGACACAAATTCCTCCGTAGAACAGCTCGCACCGAGTATTTTGATTCATTCCTCACTGCATAGTTGTTGAAATAAGTTGGTTTCACGATGCATTTAACGTTTCAATTAGGCACGTTGAAATGCATTCCAATCTATCACATACCCGAGATGCCAACTATCGAGACAACATGTTTAAAAACAGCTTACTTAACAGAAAATGAGTGGGTTTAAGAATGCTTCATATATATATATTATTTCAAAATATTGATTTTTAAAAAACTAACATGATATATCAAATTGCATATTAGACACTATTTTTGGCAAAGAACTTTAGTAATTTTTTTTCTACAATATTTTAGTAAAGTATTTATTATTATTTTGCCAATTCAAATCTTTAGAAATTGTTGTAATGAAAATGTCACAAGGGGTGTTAAAAAAGTAATATTTGAAAAATATAGCATTAAAATAACTGCAATATGGGTGTTTTCGAAAGTCCGATTTTTTTCAAACTTTGAAACAAAGTAATTCATTATAGTTAACTGAGAATTCATTACTGAGTTTACAATGGCTGATCTTATATTTCGAAAATCCAGTAGAAAAAATATAGTAAATAATTCGATTATATTAGTACATACGCATAAATCGTTATCCCGAAATTATAAATGCATTTTTCTCAAAATTTACAATTTTATTAAATGCACCCAACTCTATATTACTATTTTGGTGTTAGTCTATTTTATTGCATATAATGTTTTTGTGAAATTAGTTGGAATTGGTTTAAATTACTATTTCAAAATATTTATTTACATCTTGAATATCCGATATGAAATAAAATGTAATTGTTACAATTTGGAAATTATATCGAAAAATAAGTACAATTATTGCAGCATTTTTTAACTATGAAAGTTTACTTAATTTCAAATTGCTAACCAAAATTTTAATATCCTTGTTGACGAGACCTTCAGTAGTCTCAAGAATCTTCTAAGTCTAATATGAAATATTAAATGGGTGTAAATGTTTATGTATAGCAAGGTAAATAAACGCGGCTGCATTTGTTCGATTCGCGTTCTGTTAAATACAATATTTTATTGTGAATGCAAAACTAATGTTGATATTTTAGAAGAATCCGCTGTTTTTGTTTCCTCCATATTGTAAAACGATATCTTTTGTTTACATATTTCTTATTTACCCCGGCAAGAGATAATTACTCTCTGAGCATGTGCCAAGGCATGGTCCACTACTCCGTTGAATCGAAGAGTAATTGCATAATTTATTGTACCTGTGCCATTTGAGTCACAATTTTTGCCTTCAAAGTACGTAAAACTGCTTGCCAGTGATGTCTAAATGATGACAGATGACTATTTTGTGTTTATGCACAAAAGGAATGCAGGGTGCCACTAAAGCTATGTTCTTATTGGTTGTTAATAGATACTGCCATTTATACTCACATACTTACTTTATTTTCATTTTTAATGCATCCGGCTGGTGTGTTTATTTTGTTTTTGTTATTCAATGAACGAATTAGAATTTGTATCCATAGAATTGTCGTTGTAACAGTAGGCTTAAGTCTGAGAATTTATGGGATAAATAATCTTTAAGTACATGTATATTTCAATATTAACCCAGTCTGACAAGTCTGCATCCCTATTGTGACAGCCACCAAATAACTAACAACATCATTTCTTCTACCAAGAAAGGGTATCTTCAACTTGTTGATCCCTTGTCAATGCTGCTGCAAGATATTGTCCACATTCACCCTCAAGCGCTCGCAGGCTATATTTTTTTAATTGAGTGTTTTTGCAAAAGCCGGGTAGTTTCTGCATGTAGAAACAAGTCTCATTTTCTGGCGAATTTCCACTAGATGTTGAAAAGTTAATGTCAATGGACATTTCTTCTGAAACTTCTTTTTGAAATATTGTGACTGATTTGTGCTTAGGAAACTCTTATAGCAATTTAAGTTTCCGCTTTGTTGGATCTAATATAGCAGCAGAATATTGTAGATGCAGTGAAGACATTCGACGCTCCCAATTCTGAAGCATATTTTACTTTAGTTCAGCAATTATTTCGCAATCATTTATATTATGTTGAGGAATTGGATAGGTTTCTTTACGATACAATACATTGAGATTTAGTGTGGTATATTTGGCTGCTTCCAAAAAGTTGTTGCTTCTGAAAATACTTCGAAAAAGTTAATTAAATGTTTTACTGTCGACACCTCTTCAACGAATCAAACTTCTTCCAATAATTGTTCAACTGCTGCCAAATTGTTGTAAGCGCTCTGCGCGTAATATAGAAGTAGGCACCTCTTACTTCAGGGTTGATGATCTATGAACAGAATTGCAAAAGAGTAGAACAATAGGAAGCTGATCATCATAATCAAGCTCATCTTGAATGCCACTGATTAGTTGCGTCACGAAGTTGTTTTTTGAACTACCTCTGTTTTTTTGATGCCGTGAGCTATGACCATATTGGGGAAACCATGATCGTCGCAGCTGACGCTTGTTCTACCAGACAAATGTTCAAGTCGCATATTATTAGATATATCACCTGTATCTTCAGCTTATCTTTAGTGCCATACTCCTCAATGACTCGATCAACGCTTTTAACAATGTTTCCACTAGAATGCGGATGCGAGAAATACTCAGCATCAAGTATAAAACTTTGAAGCTCAAAATTGTTATCTACAAAATCGTATGTATGAGTTATATAGGACCTTTTCTTGTACTGATCCTTCCAACAATCTATGCTATTCGATTCACGACATGTGGGATCAGGAAGACAACTTATTCCAAATATTATTTGACTTATTCTACAATTGATTTGGATGACACGGTAAATTTGATTAATACTCGTGTAACTAGCACTTTTTCTATTCTACATATACCCGATATTTCGCATATTTTGTTTTTGATTCTCATATGGATTTGTTTAATACTCAAGTTTCTATGCCTTCCCAGGATCCGTTGAAAGGTTCTTACGATCGGAAATTAACGATAGCAATTTGAATTGTTTTTAATTAATTACATTGATTTCAGTATGTTAATGCAGATGACAGATCTAGCCTCACAATTGCCAGATTCTGTACAAACTATGTTCTTAGATTACTATACGAAATTCGTGGACTTACCAAAAATTTTCATAAATTTACGAATAACGCAGTTTTTGGAAAAATTTCACATTGAACAAGATACAGAAATGCAACAAGCTGATTTGGAAAATTATAATGATTGTTCTAATGCTTCATGTTATGAAATTACAGATGAGTACTCGGTTGCAGACTAGGAGTTTCAGCAAACTAGTGATATGACTTATACTTCAGATCCGAATGATATACCTCATTACGAATTCCCGGAAATAGAATTAAATTGGAAACAGTTTTTTGATAAGTTACAAGTACCGAAACGCTTACACTTTTTGAAAAAACCTTGTATTGCAGTAGAAAAACTTAAACCATATGTGCAAAGAAACCGTATTTATTTGATAACGTTGTCAATTTGCATCTTATTGCTCAAGCAGACGCGTTATTAAAAGCTAAATTATTGAAAATGTTAGTAGATCTATATTTCAATTCGGAATTTACGGAGTACCGAAAAATAGAGAAAATGAAGACGACATTATGTCATGATACCAAATTCTATTTACCTTAATTCGCAAAAGTTCTTATTTTTTATGAACCACGAACATCGTATTTAGCTATTCAAATAGACTTGAAATCTGCATTTGGCCACATTAATTTACCAAACCAAAACAGGCCAAATTTAAGACTTCTTTATAGACCTATTAGTGCAAAGATTTCGTTTTACTAAACTACTTATAGGCATCTCAATTGTCCGATTGTTATACCAAATGTTTAAACACTATTGTTATGCTAGTAAATAAATATTGTACCATAACTTAGGCTCATATCGATAACTTGATTTTATGTTTCCTAAAAAATTTGAAGTATATTATGGAACATATACATTAATTAATGAGTTAGGAATTGTGTTACAAGAATAAAAATCGGATTGCAGCCAAAACCAATTTCGAAGCGTTAGGATTCGTGATAAATTTAGAAAAATCTTCGGTTGAACTGACGAATTCTAAACGATTTATTTTGGAAAGATTTATTACTACGTTACCCAGGGAGTTAAGTTACAAAAAGCAACAAGTTTGGTTAGGATACATTGCTCATACATCCCCACTCGTTGGTCCATGGGGTCTTATAAAGCAACTCATTGAAGATTATCAAAATTAAGATTATCATAATAATTTGGCTATCCAGTTATTTTATCTTTTATCTTCTAGAAAGTTATATTGGAATAATAAGCAGAAAAAATTGGAATCTATTATCTATTGTGACGCAAGTATGGATTATTGCGGATTATATTTTATTTACCCAGATAACGAAGAATGTTCCATTACTTTCTTGTTTCCTCTAGAATGCATGAATTATCATATCTATCAAAAAGAACGTATTATGCTCTTTGGGGCGGATACGGACTGTACTAATGATACAATCATCTATACAGATTCTCAACCTTTATGGGTAGTAGTAAGCAAATATCGCAAAGCTTCAAATATTATCCCACATGTCGCTCAGGTAACGAACAGTTTACTATGGATCACGAATTCTGCGGATACCATTATATTAGTGCTTATACTATTTTCTCTGCTTTCCAAACGGCCTTTAGATTTGCTAAGTGTATAAATAGGAGCGCTGGGGAAGATTAGATACTATTTTGATTTGTATGTTTCAGAGGAAAGAGAAAAACAATTTTTTTCATATAATCAATGAAACCTGTTTTCTCAATAGTGTGCAATTGAAGTAAATCCTTTGAAAACCATAGAGCTTCATCTGATGACAGTTCTTCTCTGACGTATGTGCTGTGTTCTGTGTTTTTCCACGTTTTGGAACAGGTACAAGGAAATTGTGGATCTCCTTTCTATTTTCCATGTCAGGGTCAATGCAATGTTTTTCAATGTGATGACTTCTTAGATTTGCAGTCGTTTTGTATCTAAATACCATTTGAGCTTTAAGATCGTTGCCCGCATCAGTGGCGCGTTTTTGTTTCATTTTTGAAAGAAATTGCACACAGTAGTGATTTGGAAGCAAATTCTTCTTCCCATCACTAATCAAAAATCCGAAATAATTAAATGCAGTTGAACGAACATGATTTGACAATATATTTAAAGGGGGTTTAACAGTGTGTTTTAAGGGTTTTTTTAATTTCTCTAGTCGTTCATTCAGTGAAAGCTTATGATCAACAAAACCGCGATGCTCATTATTAACAGCTGCATTCAAATACACTTTGTATTTTCATAAAAATTATATTTTGTTAACAAATTGTTTAACTTTCTAATTAAACGCCAAAACATAAATTTATTGACATGGTTGTGAGAAAATGGACTAGTCCTAACCTTATATTATCGACTTACAGAGATAGGAAAATCTTGATGATATAGCATGAATTTTTTATGCCCCCTGTCATAAGTAATATATATTTTCCAGATTTAACATGTATAATAAATTTGTATTTTGCACCTACGTCGAATCACGCGGCCGTCGGCGTGGAGCTCTACCTAGTAGATAGAAGGAGCCTCACTTTGTTATTGAAAACCAAAAGTCTTTAATATTCTATTCGCCATTAACAGAAATCATGAAAGTGTGAACAGCGATATAATTATTAATTATGTAAACTTTTTCAAATTCTGTTAAAAACCCTAAAACCATTAATATATAATCTTGGATGTGTTAGGCGTATTGGTTACGCCTAGATTTTTCTATAGATAAATGCATTGAATAAATTATACATATGCTTCATTTTATCATTTAATTAACTGTAATATGTATCAAAATTGGAAATTCGTCAGTTGAATCATTTTTTAATGCTCGCCTAAGGGAATATATATTAGGCATTCCCAAATGTATATTGTCACGGAAGGATATAATAATTATTTGCGACAATTTCTTGCCAGATTACAGTGAATTATATGTAATCGAAACTAATGTTGAAAAATTCAAAAAACGCTATCTTTGGCTACAATTAGAAGATTAAGAACATAGTATTAATCTTATACACATAATCCTTCGTTTTACTCCAATGCAAACTCAAATCGCAATTGTACTGTTAAATAATCGTATTTAACAACGTGTAAAAGGGGCGGGGTAAATCTTGAGCCTTTGAGGCTTGGTGGTGCATGTATGTCCCACTTGAGCAAATCAGGTTTTGTAGACTGCTATAATTCAGTTTATTTGCCTGTTTATTATACAGTTTAATTAGATTTCAGCTATGCCCCCAATTTCGCTGTCCGACCTCAAAAATTTGAGCGATGCCCAGTTTGCCTCCGCTGTTGGTGGTCTGAAGAAAGACGCCATCATTTCGTTGTTACGCCAAGCGGTCTCTGCTCTCTCTACCTCGACTCCGTCCACCAATGATGGCCCTGGCGTCATATCATCCTTATCTGACTCCCTAACAAAGCTTTCCTCTGATGTTTCCTCTCTGCAATCCCAAATGTTCTCCTACAGTGCTGCTGCCTCGCGTTCTGTCTCATCTCTCCCCAATAATCCTGCTCCGAGTTTCACACCCGTGCTTGCTCCTCCTTCTGCTCTACCGCATCCTCCCAAGCAGTCTATCCCTTCATCAACTAACCGTAATCGTCCTCGTCCAGTTTTTGGTTCTAGTGCTTCCTGCCGTCTCCCTGCTGTTCCTATTAGTTCACTTCCGCCGCCTCCCCGCAAAGCTCATATCTATGTTGGCCGTTTTGCTGCTTCTGTGTCCACCTCAGATGTTGCTGACCACCTTCGTTCGTCCTCTCTACAATTTGATGATGTCATTTCCATTCCTCCACGTCCTGACTCTCCATTTGTATCCTTCCATGTTGTTTGCGATCAAGTGTCTCATCGTGCACTCATGAATCCTGATGTGTGGTCTGAAGGCGTCTTGATTCGTTATTACCGCCTCTCTGACGAAGAGCGCAAATCTTTTGGCCTTCGTCCCCGCCGCCGTAATCCGCCTCGCCGTGACTGACTATCTCACTCTGATGTTCCTCCTCCCCGTAACTCTGGCTTTTCCGTGTTGCTTGCCAATGCCCACAGTCTTGTATCTTTGAATCGTCGTCTCAGCTTTTACAATTTCTTCTTGCAGTCTCCTGTTGACTTCATTTTCATCACTGAAACCTGGCTTGATCCTGCCATTGCTGATAGTGTTGTTTTTCCCAACTCTACTCTTAAAGTTCTTTCTCGTATGGATCGATCCAGTGGTCGCCATGGTGGTGTTCTCATTGCCTCTCGTCTTCCTAACCTTGACATCCGTCCCATTTCTTTCGATTCATTATCCTTCGATTTCTGTTGTGGCTGTGCTGTTGTTCTCAGTGACCACATTGTTTCTCTGCTCTGCGTTTACAACCCTCCTTCGAAAAGTGCCTTTCGCATTCCCATTGCTGATTTATCATCTATGTTCGAGTCTTTTCATGACCAGTCTACCTACCTCTCTCGTCACCTTGGCTTTTCCATTCGTCCTCATTTTCTTGTTTGTGGTGACTTCAATCTTCCTAATGTTTGCTGGAATGCGTTCGACTCTACTGACACTTATGAGTCTGCAGTTTTAGAAGTGTTTGCCTGCTATTCTCTTGAACAACTTGTATTTTCTCCTACTTCCAGCTCCTCTCTGCTTGATTTGGTTCTGTGCTCTCACCCCGATTATATATTTGACATATCTGTAATCCCTGTTCCTGCTAAGCTGTCAGATCACTCATTCGTCAGCTTCAATCTGTTTGTCAACTCTACTTCTCCATCTGCTAATCCGGCTGTTCCACAATATGCTCGATTTAACAGTGACTTTCTGTCACTTAATGCTGCTCTCTCATCTTCGCTGCCCGTTTTTAGTGATTCCTTCTCAGTTGACGATTGGTTCACTTTCTTTCATCAAGTTATTTCTTCTTATGTTCCTCGTCGGCGGAAAAAGCGTGCTTCTCTTCCTTTCTATTTTTCGTCCCTTACTGTGCACTCCTTGAATAAATTGGAGTCTTACAAACGCCATTCTGGTACTACTGCTACTCCGAAGCTTGCTTCTCTCACAGAAGATGTTCTCAATTTTATGGAACTTGACAAAGTCTCTTTTCTGTCCAGCTTCTCGTCCGGTTCTCTTCAAGACTCTTATTCCTTCCTGCGTTCTCTTCATTCCAAGCCCGAGCTCCCCAATTTGAGATGGAACCTTCGTTCTGCTCACTCTGACCTGGAGAAGGCTGATCTGTTCAACGCGTATTTTGCCTCTAACTTCTCTGTACCTGTCTCCATGTGCCCTGGTCCGCCTGCTGCCTCCCCGCTAATCCGACTTTGTGATATGGTCTTCAGCGCCCATGATATCTCTCTCATGCTTAAATCTTGCAAGTTGTCTGGTCCTTGTTATCCTGACGGTGTTCCTTCCTTTGTAATTCATGAAACCTCCTCCACGCTTTCTATCCATTTAAAGCATCTTTACTCCTTCATTTGCTCCACTAAGCGCTATCCCGCCTGTTGGAAGACATCTTGGATTTCTCCGCTGTTAAAATCTAATCAGCTTCCCTCCTCGCAGGTCACGTCCTACCGCCCACTAGCTATTCTATCTCGACTGTCTATCATCTTTGAACGCCTTGTTTTTCGTTATGTATTCCCAAAAATTCGTCACCTCATCTCTTCTTCTCAGCATGGCAACCTTCCTGGTCGCTCTACGATTACTAACCTGCCCACTCTGATCGAAAACTGCTACTTTCACTCTGATAGTAATGATCCTGGATGTATTATCTTTCTTGACATCTCAAAAGCGTTTGATCGCCTCCCTCATTCCATTCTGCTTGACAAGTTACGTTTATTTGGTTTTGATGTGGATTTCATCGAACTGTTCCAGTCTTATCTGACCAATCGCCACCAGTGTGTCAAAATCAACTCGTCTATCTCTTCTCCTGTCCCCGTTACTATTGGTGCCCCTCAAGGCTCAGTGTTTGCTGTTCTTTTCTTCCTCGTTGCCATTAACGACCTCCCTCATTCTGTTCTCAACTCGTCTTGCCTGTTGTATGTCGATGACACTGCGATTTTTGATTTTGGTTGGTCTTTTGCGTCGAACATTTTTTCTGATCTTGAGCACTTGTCTACTTGGTCCTCTGTCAACCATCTCGATTTTAGCACTACCAAGACATGTGGTATTTCCTTTTCTGTGGCTCCCCCTTCTGATTTGCCTCTACCTGTGAACTTTGCGCCTCATCACACTCATCTTGGAGTTCAACTTGCTGCAAACTTAAATTGGACTGGACATGTGTCTTTGCGTCTCCGCAAAGCTAATTCCTCGCTATTTGCCCTTTTCCGTAATGTTCCTTTTAATACCTCGTCCGCTGTGAAACTCTCTTTGTTCAAGTCCATTCCTCGCGCCATTCTTCTCTACGCGTCTCCTTGTTGGTGGCCTTCTCGTGCTTTGTTCCACTCCATGGAACGTTTCCAGAAACGCGCTTTCAAATGGATTTCCTCCTTGGACTATAAAGACGCTCTGCTGAAATTCTCCACTCTCCCGCTGTCACTCTACTTCCATGCCTGTGATCTCCTTCTGTTCAATCGACTACTGACTCGCAAATTGGATCTTGATCCTTTTGATTTCATTAAGTTCTCTAATTCCTGCTGCACTCGCTCTGATGATGTTGTCACCTTCTCCATTCGTCGTACAAAGAAACATCGCACCCTTCACTCGTTTTTCAATCGTGCTTGTACTGCTGCTAATTACATCTTGACTCGCAACCCTCCAACACCGATTGATTTCTTTTCCCCGCCACCGAGCTTCAAGAAATCTTTGATGGCTTTCCTCTTTGCTGAGCCCTTCTCCAACTTCGCCTACTTTTCCATTTGCTCCTATTTCATCTCCTGTGACTGTCCTCGCTGCCGTAAAACTTGACTTGTTTTTATTTATTTTTTGTTGTGTATGCCTTCAGCGGCTAAATAAAGTCATTGATTATTATTGTTATTATTACTAATCTTATGATAATGGCAATTTAATATATTTAGCAAGTTTCAGTTAAGTTGTTAATTGCTCTTCAATTTTTTTTATTGTCTACTTGAGCATTATATTCCTGTTTGATCAATCTTATCACTAATTTGTAAATGTATATAATTAAACTAATCATGTGGGTAGAAACGGCGTTTTTCAACCAATATGTATGAAAACTATTAAAAAGATCTTAGTTTGCCATTCATTTTTTGGAAATCATTAAGAGGGGATTCCTTAAGGACTGCAGGTACATATATGTGCCGCCCTAGTGTAGCGTTATAGAGGGATTTTAAAATTTAATTTTGGTGATAGGGTGCTGCTTACCATTCGCTTAATGCAATAGCATGTTTTTTCTTCTAGAGCAGCTTCAGTCTCCTTATGACCCTCAAAGATTTAAATATGTGGAAGGGATGTGGTGAAGAAAGTATTCATCATTTCTAACAATTAAGTGTGTGTCTGAATATTCAACTATTTATTGTCAAATACTGCTGTTTGATGTCCATTATATTTGAATTTTGTTGTAGTCTAATGTCACCAATTTTCACATCTTTTCTAGAAAAAACACTGAATGTTTTACATTCGTTTTTTAGGTAACGGAGCGTGAAAGCGAGTTAAATGTTTCAAAATTGAATGCTATGTCAACGACCAAAACTTTAACCGAATTGTCATCAGAACACAATCATGTTGAAGCTGACAATATCAATTTACGAAAAGACAAAAAACTTCTTGTTGATCATGTATCCGAACTTTTGGATAAAGTAAGTAAACTATTGAAATTCTTGTTAAAAGTTGGAATTTTTTATATTTTATAAACATAGTACTATACTTAACTTTGTTGTTTTTGAGAGTTACAGATATGCTGTTAAATTTCGTACCACTCATAATTTTTTTGTGCAAATTTAAATGTCTAAAAATTCTTTCATTATACATAAAGTGTTGCTTCTATGCCTTTGCTTAGGACCCATTTTTATGATTCCTTTTTAATATTTATCCGTAATGTTATTGTTAAGGTCTTGGTCACCTTTAATTCCTAAGAAAAGTAATATATACATTAATCTGTTGGTTTAGGTCTGACAGTATTTTGCACTTGCGTAACATGAATATACAAAAAATTTCAGTAAATCCTAAGCTTGGGAGTATATATATATATATATATATAATATTGTAATACGTTTGAATAGAATCATCTACACTGTTTAATACTGAAATTTAAATACAATTGAATGGTTCAAATTTTTGAATGTATTAAAATCAGTAAATATATTTTTTATACAAGTAGTTCTTCCATTAGTTTTCTGTTTTACTTTCATATTATAGTCATTGTGGTCAGTAATAGTGTTGAAAGAGTTCATTTAGTTAGAAAAATCGGAAACTGAAAATAAAAGACTTATTGATATTGTTCTAAATTTGGAAAAGCGACTAGAGCTTGCAGATGATCGCAATGCTGCAGAAGCCAGTCTTCAAAGCATGCGGTGGGATGATCTTGGGAAAGTGGCTGAAAATATGAAGGATCTCTCCCAATCCATGAGCATGTTAAGTCGCTCATCGAAATATCCATATTCTATCAAATAGTATTGATTTTTATACATAGTGTAAATTAATGTATTATATTGTATACACTCCATTTCTTTCAATCGTGTAATTTTATGATTAATAATCATTATCCATTTTGTATCAAGTTTTTCTAATTTTGTAATTATTTGAGGATGAATATTTTGGGTTTTTCTCTGTTCTTTTATAATATTCATTTTTCAAACCAAAATTTTATACAAAGTGTACACACAACTATGTGTACAAATTTCTAGGTAATTATAAAGTTCACATCAAAAATATTTGCGTTCACATTTACAACTTTGTGCACAAAGTTTTTGTTTGAATTACATTTATTGTCATTTTTATAAATTAAACCTACCTTTAAATTGCACTACAACCAAACAATGAAGCACTCTAGGAAAAAATCTCGTTTTGAAAGCATTTTGTGTAATATAATCAGTTATGTAAACAATAATGCGCGGTTAAATTTTTTCTTTGAGCAATGATAAAAACCTTGTGCTTAATTAAAAGTTAACAACAAAATTGAAATCGCGTACACAGCTACAACTTTTGTTGCGCGTCTAATTAAGTCACGAAAGTTTGTGCGCAAAAGTAGTAAAATTTAATTGTTCAAATTGGGCTTACAACAAATTTGGAATGACACTTACAGCTTCTGGTTGTTAAATAATAGAATGGTTGCGAGCAAAGTTATAAGTGTGTGACTCGTTCCATTGTAAAGTATGGGGCAATCATACTGAAGTTTTTCATATATTTCGAATTTTTTTCAAAATATTGTGCAGCTGAGGCTTCATGTCTTTCAAATTATGAGGAACGTTACTAGCAGCTTATTCTAAAGTTTGGATGGCTATTTAGAGCTGTAAACAATATTTTATATTGTAAAAAGCAACTCTAAATATAGATTTCATTTCAAAATTATATCATTCGCAATGTTAATATTTTTGTCTGGTACGTGATTTGCACAACTGTGCAATTCTAAATACATACATAGCACTAATATTTAGCCAATTGATCGTACTGAGCATACAAATTCAGTATTCTAATATATTAATATTCGTAGGAGGGTGACAATGCTCAATGTGTTCCAAACGAACATCTTAAGTAATGTAAGTGAAATTGTGGATAGGATAAATCAGAAGTGTAAACCGGCACCGGTTGGATAGGGTCGACAGTTAAGGACCGGTCTCCTGTTTGAATCGGTCAAAGAAAGGACGAATTGTCACTTGTGACTGAACGTGATTCACCGAAGAGTAACTTGCAATAAGCAATAATGATCGAGGCCTTGCAAATGATAAATACTTGTAATATTTAGTTTTATATATAATATATAGTACATATGTAAATATTAGTTTGATACATTTCACTAATATTATATATATATATATATATATATATATATATCAACATATTTATTAAGTTTTGAGTTTTTAGTTATTTCGAAATAAATCAATAAAAAATATTTCTCTATTTTGAATATTTGATAAAATATATACAAAATGAATATATTTGCATAAATTTTTGAAGCAAAATCATTTCTTTCCAAAATTTACATCAAAATGTTAAAATACTTTAAATTTTTTCAAAACTTTGGCAGGGTTCTGTCTTTATTTGACAATAATTAAAACTAAATTAGGTAATAGAGATAACTTGTGATAAATTAGCTTGAAGGCAATCCATCTGGAACTTTGACTAGAGAAATGTAGCTTATTTATTTCAAGAAAATTTATAATGCAGAAGCGTTATTTCTAATATCAAATGGAGAGATTAGTTTCCTCAAAGTGGTGTTTTGAATCACTCTGCACATAAAATCCTAAAGCAGGCGCATCGAAAACCAAAATTTTATTAATTATAAAAAATTATTAACGCTAATCAAAATTATTTATTTTATTAAATTGAATATTTCCAATTAAAAAATATGAAATTCTTTAAAGTTAAGTCAGAATCACGGTTTTAAATGGGTCAAGATATTTTGACCCAATCTAAACGAACAGCCCAAGCTTCATTTAATTAATTTTGACCCAACCCAATCCCGGTGCTCTGTCAAAATGTGACCCACACATTACCTAATTAGAGTTTCAATATTTCTACACTTTTTTGCTTCATAGCCTATGAAAATAAACACATGTAAAGATTGAAACTAGACAAATAATACTAAAAATTACATGTTTTTATATTGAAATTCATAAAATTTACACAAACCATATACAATACTTCTGCAAAAGTTCATGCATTATGTTATTTAATGGGTCAATAGCTACATATTTTGATGGCCCAACCAAACCCAAAGATTAACAGTAAATGCGAACGAATCAATTGATCTGAAAATAGGATCGCGATCAACGTTTGAATGTGTCTATTTCTATAAATACATGTGGATGGGAGGCGGTCGTAATCCATTTTTACTATTTCAAAAATTTGTTCCTAAATGTTACAACGATTGTTAGAAATTGGTTTTGCTTCATGATATTTAATTATATTTAACCATAAATAAATGGCTTTTTAATATTTTGGTGTCCCTGGTTGTAATAATCAATACTATGAAGCAAAACCAAACGAATAATAATAAAACTTGTATATAGGATGGCCACTCTCTTTTCAAATTTTCCACTAATAAGCTCAAGGAATGTGTCCAACGGATACAAATTGGCAGTTTCTTAATGCAGTCTAATTAATAATTAGCTAAAAATTTCTTATAGTATTAAGCAAAACATGGAAATTTCACTGAACGCGTTCGCTCATTTACAACTTTGGAGAAATTATTGCATCATGTTTTTACACCAATCGAAAAATTGGAAGTGGAGTGCATTCTCCTTGCTAGC